>BSBK01015101.1:0-22500 GCA_027943335.1 Chamaecyparis obtusa | reverse complement strand
CTTAGGGATAATATATAATTATATTATATTATATTAGGATGTTAGTTAGGATTTTGATTATGATAGGGAGTAGGGTTTAAGATTATAGTTAAAATTATAGTTAGAATTAGGGTTTGCATTATGGTAAGTAATATATGGTTAAGTTTAGGATTTTGATTAAAATTAAGTTTAGGGTTAGGATTAGGATTATGATTGTGGTAAGGGTTTGCATAATAGTTACAATTATAGTTAGGATTAGGGTTTACGATAGGAATTAAGCTTAGGATTAGGACAATGATTTGTGTTACAATAGGCTTAGGATTACAATTCATGATTTAGTATTAGAATTATAGACATGTTAGGATTTAGGGTTTGAATTATGATTATGATTAGGATTTAAATTTTAATTAGAGTTAGGGTTTAGGGTTGTGGTTAGGATTATTAATAGATTAAGGTTTTATATCATGGTTAATATTATAATTAGGCTCAGGTTAATATTAGGATTATGATTTAGGATTAAAGCTAGGATGAAGGATTAGGTATAGGGAGTAGGATTAATGTTACAGATAGGATTCACGTCATGGTTAGTATTATGATTAGGGCTAGGGTTTTGATTAGGATTATTACAAGGATAAGGTTTAAGGTTTATTCCATGGTTAAAGTTAAGGTTGGGTTTAGGGTTTAAGTTGTGGCTATGGTTAGGGTTATTATTTAGGGTTAGGAGTAACAATTAGCATAAATAAGCATTAGAGATAGAATTTGGGTTTGAGTTAGCTTTATCAAATAAACAAAAACTAAATCTAAACCCTAACCTAGGCATCTTGAGAAGGATATATTTGGGCATATTTAATGTATGTCTACTCATTATGAAAACTTAAAAAGAAGTCTTTCTTCAATTTGATATTAATAGAGACTCTTATTATGTAAATATAATTGATATATTATGTAAAATTTATGAAACATGTTACAAGAGAAATCTAAAAATTTTGCATGATAGTGTATTTTAAGAATCTAGATAGGAGAACATAGGACATGAATCACTTACGGTTGTGTTATGCATAAGTGAATTTACAATACCATATTTGTAGGATAGAAGCGACAATTTTTTAAAAAAAATATTATATTTTCTACATAGTATCTCTTAACCTAATTTATTAATATTATATTGTAATTGAGGATCAGACAACATGTATTGTTGTCCCACATACAGTAGGATCTATAACCAAATTAATCTTATAGTTTCTTCGTTCTTTCCTATGGGTACGCACACTGAATGAAGATGTACTTTTAATTTTTATCAATAAAATAATTTTTGGCTATGACCTATTACTCATCAAAAAGAGGAAAAAAGCTACTATTGAAATAAAATACCCAATGTAGAATAATAATGAAACAATTGTACATAAACAAAAATCAACATTAGTATTATTTAATATTTTAAATATATATTTGTGTTAATGATTGAATTAATTTCATAATATTTAAAAAATAAAGAGCTAAAATATTCAAAAGAACCAAAATTTAATTTATCAAAAATTTCAACATAATTATCCTAAAAAGTAGCCTTTAAAAGTGCCTTAAAAAGTTTTTCATCATAGTGTACAAATAGCCACAAAATATTTTCCACAATATTAAAACTTTAAAAATATGTATTTAGACTATTGGCAAAATTAAATTAAATTTTTTTTTTAATAATTATTGATTTTGAAGATTTAATATTTTTTACTTCAATTTAGTAAATATTTTAATTATAAATATTTTTAATTTTTTAATTTGTTTTTGCATGTTTCACTTATAATTTTATAAAAATGAGCTTCAAAATACAATATTTAATATTATTTTTTCACTATTTAATTGTGAAACAAATGTTTCTATTATAAATCTTTAAAAAAATGAAGCATTATATTTTTTTAAATATAATTTTAAATTTTACTACTTCTTTACTTTGTTCAAATATTTTACTTTTAATTAGTTACTCAAAAGTATATTTTTTATTTCATAACTTGCATATTTCTATTCTAATCGTTTAAGTATTTTTTTAATTATATTTTTCTTAGAAAAAGTCCTTTTTTAATTGTGAAAATTTATTTCTATTATAATTTAAAATAAAAACTTCAAAAATTAATAATTTTGTTTTCTATCAACATGAAAACTTATTATTTACTTCAAAATATTTCCATTGACCTAAAGAAGCTAACAGTGAAAATTACAACTAAACATATTATTAAATTTAGAAACTATTAATTAAAAGGGAGAAAAATCAATGCTTTTGAGAGTGCTATATTTTTTAAATCTAATAGAGAAGAATCAAAATAAATTTCAATTTCCAATCAATCTTGGTAGCCCAAATTACTTAGATTGCAATCATAAACAAATCTGGGTTGCACAAATTACTTAGATTGCAATCATAAACAAATCTTGGTTGCACATATTACTTAGATTGCAATCATGAACAAATTTAGTTGCCAAATTACTTAGATTCTAATCATGAACAAATTTGGTTGTTTAGATTTCAACCATGAATAAATCAGGTTGCATGAATAAATCTATTTACAACTTATCCTAAACAAATTTGGGGTGTGTGGAGTTTGGGGGCAGAGGTTGATGGTGAGCGGGAGCAGTAGGGTTTCGGGGTCTTGGGATGCCCTGGTCACCTGTGGTGAAAAAGATGATGACCCTCCTGATGGGTTGCAGGGTCCAGAGGTTGATGGTGATCGACCTGATGTTTTCGTTGGTGGGTGTGTGGATTTTGGGGGCAGAGCGAGGTTCGGTTGCAGAGCAGAGGCCTCCTCGTGCCTCGATATGGTTGTGGGCTTCACCGAAGCTATTGGTGGTGACCCTTATGGGGTTTGGCTAGAGCCTTTGGAAGGAAAAATGGTGAGAACGAGCGGGAGTTCTGTGACTGGCAGGTGCAGCGTGAGGGTCCCCTTTGGTTTCGATGTGGGGATGGGCACCTCCGATGATGTTGCTGGCGACCCATTTGGTGTTTCGCATACGCATATGATGGGGAGAAGCTATTTTTTCCTCTGGCTCTCACACCTTTCTCCTATAGCCTGCTACTTTTTTGTGGAGGTTCTAGGCTTTGATGGCTCCTTTGGGGCATTCATGGTTTGCATTTCCTACAAACATCTTTTGCAGGTCATGCAGCCACTGGTTCAGAAGTAGGGGTGTTTATTCCCCCTCTTCATATGTGGTAGGCCCTTCCTTGGGGGTGGTACTTTTTCTTCCAAACTCTCCCAGATTTCTCTTCAGGGTTTGATTAATAAGCCTTCCTGTGGTGGATCTTCTGGGTTACTGGTTCCTTTTGGGGGCCTTATGTTTTATGTGGTGGCATTTTTTCTGCTAAGTGTTGGGGTGTGGGTTTTTGGTGGGCTTCAACTTTGGTGGTGGAAGACTCCAGACATGATGCTTCTGAGGGCTTTGGTCCTACTTATTGTGGCTGTGGTTGCTGACCATATTGTTGTCCATGGTCCTGGCCAGTCTTTTCTTGGCAACCACAGCATGTTTGGGGGAGCTGACTATATTCTGACGTTCTCTCCCTCCCATGGATTTTCTCTCAAACCTCTTTTGGGCTGGTTTGAGAAGATTTTTGTTTGCATAGGCTTTTGCTTGCCTGTTTTGCCCCTTTACTTTTAATGGGTGTGGTGTTAGTCTTTTGTTTTTAGTTTGTAGTGGATCTTCCCCCTTTGGGTGGAAGAGGTAGGGTTTTCCTTTTTTCTGGTGGCCAGGGGATGGCTGATAGTTTTTAAGGGCTCCCTATGGTTTGGTGTTTTTGGTTGAAGTAGGCTGCTTGCATGGAGGTTGGGCTCTACCCTGTCATTGAGAATCTTGTATCTTTTTCTGGGCATTGGGCTTCATACACTCAATTGTCTTCCTTCTTCATGATTCCTATGGGGGTGGATCAACTTCCTTTTGAGGTGGAGAGTTCGTTCATGATCTTGGAGGTGGCTGATTCTCCTATCGAGGTGGAGAGTGTTGGGGCTTTTTGCTTTGTTCCTATTAAGGTGGAACACTTTTCTTTAGAGGTCCATTGGGAGACTGCTACTGGTGTTGTGCTCGACTATTAGGGCTATGGTGGGACTCAAGGTGATGTCAATGTGTAGCCTAAGGTGCTATCAAGCTGCACTATGTTTTGTACTTGGCTACTTTTGGCCTTGAGTATCTCTTTCTCTGCTCAGCTTTTGGCTGACTGTGTGCTGACTATGGCTTTCTACTGGTTCGTTGACTTTCCTCCTTAACTGCACTCTGGCTGTTGTTGTTGTTTCAGTTTCCTTTGTTCTTGTTAATGTGTTGTTAACATGTTCATTGTGACTCTGCTTTGATGTACCATGGGCCAACACCCTCTTGCTGCTTCTTTAATCAAAAACAAATTTGGGCATGTGAATAAATCTCGTCAAATTATGAAAAAAGCACATTCTTTTTTTTACATGAATAAAGAAAGGTTAAAACTCAATTAAATCCCTAATTATCATCTCTTATATTTATTAATTCTATTGCAAAAAAAAAACTTCATTCCATCAAAATCAATTAAAAATCTTTAATCAACGAAGAGAATATATAGAAAGAAATTTGCATCTCAAATGAGAGACAATGTTGATAAAAACATTTATTGCATATTTTGAGACATTCTTTTTTTTGTCAATTACTTTTAGTTATTTTATTTGATATTGAATTGTAGAGAATTGCATATTTCTATAATTTAAATTTAGAAATATAAAATAAGAAAAATTCAAAATATTGATTAATTTTTTATATGAAATTGGTAGGAAAAATACAAAAAAATACAAATTTCATATTTTTTTATATAAGGAGAATGTAAAATAGAAGAAAGGTGAAAAATTAATTTTAATAATTCATATGAAAAAACTTATTACCATTTCCAATAATTCAAAATATTTAAATTTTATAGTAAGTTGTTAAAATTAAATTTATTGTCATTGTGATCAATTTAAAATACTTAAATATTTATAGGTTTCTAAATTAAAATTGATTTATTTTGACATTCTTTTAACATATATTTAGTAAAATTTGTTAAAATGGTCATTATTGGCAACATTCTAATTTTAAATGTACTTTTTTGAATTTTTCACTTTTTTAAAATGGATTTTCTATTATGTTTCAAAATGAGTATATAAATTATTATTTTTTGAAAAATACATCCCAAAATGATCTTGGTTAAGGTTTATGGTTAAGGTTTTTTGAACATATCTATAGTTTTGATACCACTGTAGAAAACATCTTCTCTTAAAGCATTGATTAAGATCAAACTCTCAAAACTACTTTGAAATAGAGTACGAATATCATTCATTGGAGACCAGACAATTCTGAGGACTATGTAAGGAAATGCCAAGCCCTGTAGCTAGCAAATAATATAGTGAAAATAAGAGTTTAGAATTTGAGAAAAAAAATTAAAGAACAATTTCTTTGAACTCGGCTAATCTATTAAAAAATGAACATACCTAAAATCCAAGATTCGTAACAACTTGCTCCAAATTGTCTGTGAACCTATCATTGATGAAGCGAACATTAGAGACTCCCAAAGCCTTATCAATCACCATAACATCAAAGATTTCCAGAACCTTTCAACCGCCATTACATTACAAGACTTCAATAATTTAAATATCATAAGAGAAAATGACACTAACTGAAAACTCTATGTAGGAAGGAAGACTGTGTTCATGGTTGTAACCTAGCCCACACAATCAAATATAGTCCTAGAAATAATCTTGTAAAGAAGAATTTCACTGGCAACAACTTTAGCCTAAAATTTGTAAATAATTTCATCTGATTCACATATTAAAAATGACTCCTCGTGGGGGATTTCTTTCCATTGAAATGTTTCTAAATTTCATAGTCTAAATGTATCTAATGTAATTTATTTTTTATAGATTTGACTATCCAAATTTATACTGTTTGTTTCAAGATTTGACTGTCTAAAATATAGAAACAAACAAAATAATCTCATAAATTGTAGAAAGATTGAGAAAACTTAATGACGTGTCTAAATTTAACTCAATCTGTGTAAATTTATCTGATATATAAATACACCAAATAATTAGTGTGTATATGTCTATATTATTTCATCAAAATATGCCCAACAAAGCCATCAAAATATGCCCACAAAACCCTGGCCTTTCCACTGCGATCTTTGCAACATAGATGATGAAGATGATTACCAGAGAAGAAGAAGGCACGTCAAATTGCTCCAGCATAAGCCCTAAGTTCTTGCTTCCCCCGTCCATGTGACCTTCCACTGACTCTTAAACACTCAAATTACTGCCTGAATCTTGTGTGAAACCTAAAACCATTATTTTAGTGAATTTCATCAGTACAAGTTTAACTCCACTTGAAATACCTTGAAGGAAGGTGCTACATCCTTAAATTTCACCATGGAAGGCCATAAATCCTTCATCCATTTGTCTAATTCAACATTTTTAATGCCCTGCGGAGGATAACTGTTCTGCTCCTGATGCATTCATGAACAACAGTCAGCGCTTCATTATTTAATAATGGAAATAAATGCCTGAGGGTTTTGATTCTTTGCATGCCCATTTCACCTCACCCTCAGCCTTCCCATTATTTTGTAACGTCTGTTTCATTCAATTCTTTGCATGCCCATTTCACCTCGCCCTCAGCCTTCTTGTTGTTTTGTAACACCCGTTTCATTCGTTCCATTCATTTGTTTGTAATTATCTGCCAAACTCTTCAAATTCTTCCAAATACATGCAAATGACTGTCAATTTTTAAAAAAAAGGCAAAATGTTTACATTGATGAATGATGCCACTGTAGGAAGCCTCTCGGCTTAATTAAAAAAACATATCAATTATTATTAAAAAAATTATTAAAAATATTAATCATAAACTTCATCCATTTTATCACATTTAATTAGTTTACATCATCTTCAAATTCCAAACATAAATGTCATTTTTATACTATTGAAGTTGAACAACTTTGATTTTGTTAGCCTTTTCCTTTGTAAAAGGGTGACAGCTTATTGTTCTTTTACCCTTAAGACTAACCTTAATTACACCATTAACCTTAAATGTTACCCTAACACTAACCTTAACTATAATCTAAACACTAACCTTAGCCATAATAGTAGCACTAACTATAGTATGAAAACTAACCGTAACACTAACCCTTACATAATTATAGAATAAAATTCATATAATTTCCTAACCTTCCCTCTAACCTTAACATTAACCTTAACCATAACCCTACCACTAACATTAACCATAATAGTAACACTAATCATAGTAGTAACTCTTACCACCATATATTCAACTATTAAAAATCATAAAATGTCTTCCATGTTGCATCGCAACTGCTACTACTAACCATATAGCTAACACTGCATATGATTTAACCCTAACTATAAACTGTACATCCTAATACTATACACAACGTTAAATTTATCCTAGCCCTAACCCTACATGTACAATAGCCTAAATGTAATAGTAACTATTTGTAATCTTGACCATGTTACTAACCATAATACTAACCCTAACCCCTTACCCTAATCTTTACCTTTAATGTGAGAGGTGCAAGTCCAAAATTAATAGTACTCATAAGGTTTAAATTAAAACCTAATTGTAACCATAACCCTCTCGATTACCATACGTAAAATGGTAAACATGAGGGCTAGCCCTTAATATGATACTAATCCTAACTGTTAACATGGAATCATATCCCTAATCGTGACCCTAGCCCTAACTCTAATATGTCATCGTTAACATTATAATTACTTCTATATGGTAACTATTCAAGTTAGTTGTTATTATGTCCCTACCACTAACCATACGTTAAATGATAATGTTAAATGTGATACTAATGATAATTATCATGTTAAACTATAAACAACATCCAAAAATTTATTACCAAGTATGATACTTCAATCCTAACTCTAAAACCTAGATCCCATCACTAAAAACATCCATAATCTTACTCTCACACAAACCCTAATACTAACCCTATACCTAACACGACATTTGATTTAACCCTGACTATAAATCATACATCTTATTACTGCACACAACCTTAAACTGAACCTATTCCTAATCCTACATGTATAATAGCCAAAATACATAACAGTAACTATTACTAATCTTAACCATATTACTAACTGTAATGCTAACCCTAACCACTTACCCTAATATTTACGTATAATGTTACACTAAATATGATACACCATGTAACTATAAATATAACATCCTAAGTCAAACCTTGAGCTTAGTATGACACAATAATCTTGATACTAATCATAACTATAACTATAACCGTTCACACAAAGCTACTCCTAAGGTGAAATTTTAACCCTAATTGTAACCATAACCATGTCATTTTCCATAGGTCAAATGCTAACCATAATGGTTATACTAACCCTTAATAGGTTAAACCATAGCCCTAATCATAACCATAACCCATCACTAACCTTACAAGAAACACTACATATGAACCCCAAATCATATTACTAATTTGACCATTGACCCTATTTGTCATACTAACCTTAACCAATATTTTAACCCTGATACTAATCCAAAATCAAAACTCTTCATCCCATCATTAACCCATGATTTACCCTCACCATATTAGTAACCCTAACCCTAACCCCTTACCCTAATCTTAAACCTTAATGTTACACCAAATATGATACCAATCCTAACTATAAACCTAACATCATATCCCTAACCACATCATTGATCTCACCATATCCCTAACTATAACTCTTACCTGAACCCGAACTCATAAGGTAAAATCTCCTACTAACCCTAACTCTCACCCTATCCCTAACCCTAACTATAACTCTTACTTGAACCCTAACTCATAAGGTAAAATATCCTACTAACCCTAACTCTCACTCTATCCGTAACTGTAACTCTTACCTGAAGCCTAACTCATAATGTAAAATGTCGTACTAACCCTAAATCTCACCCTATCACTAACCCTAACCCTAACCCTAACCCTAACTATAACTCTTACCTGAACCATAACTCTTACCCTATTTTCAATTATTTTAATAATTTATAATTATAACTATATATACTATTTTTTCAATTTTACAACATTAAACCTAATTGTTTCCCTAACAATTTGATTTTATTTTATTTTTCTGCCATATACATAAACATTAGAAATCATAAAATGTCTTCTATGTTGCGCTGCGACTGCTACTAGCTTATATATATTTATATATATTATGTCGAGAGTAATCCTTCTTGAGGTACTTATTTTCTTTAAATTGAAAGGTGCAATAGGCACCTAGAGAAGGATTACTCTCAGTGTATTATATATATATATATATATATATATATATATACACACACACACACACACACACACACACACACACACACACATATATATATATATAGATGTAGAGATACACACACATATATATATATAGATGTATATATATATATATATACACATATATATGTATATGTATATGTATATGTATATGTATATGTGTATATATATATATATATATATATATATATATATATATATATATATATATATATATATATATATATATATATATATATATATATATATATATATATATGATGAAGGGTGCTCCCCTTAATACCACAAACACATAACAGAAATAGAGAAACAACAACAATAATATGCAAGAACCGAAAATTGGCTTCTTATTATCTCCACAAATGTGGAATTAAAAACTTTCAAAATTACAATATGCAAAGCCACATGGGCATTCCCTTACAATATTCTGTAGGACAAAGCCTTGAATCAATACCGAGATCTACTACCCAGAACTATTCTGAACTGCCTAAGACAATAATACGGCCTTCCTTATATAGGCAATTTTTCCACCACCTGGGAAGGTTCCAGAATTTTAGCCAATAAGGCCGATCAAACTTAGAATTATTTTATTTTACATTTTATTACATCATAGTCGGCTCAAGATAACCTTTGAAACCCGAACAGAAATTTTGAAGAAAATTATTTTCTGCCATTCCAGGTGGCCCAACTTCTGAAGACCATAAGTCATCACCAGTTGACCTGATCAGCTATTATAACCCCATTTTGGAAATGCCACAAAGCGCTCTACAGGCTCAACTTGCGCAAGTGTCCGTCACCCAAAATTTTGACCTCATCCGGGGCCTCTATGTTGGAAATATTCAGGGATTAACCGAGTTACTGAGAGGGGAGGGGTGAATCAGTAACTTCAAATTTTCTTACAGTTACAGATGTATTAGCATATAGTTTAATTTTTCCTTATGTATATAGAAAGCATGAAACTTAAAAGCATTCACAACAATGACACATAGATTTGGTTACCCAAAAACCTTCCAAAAAGAAAGTAAAACTAGGGTGGGGATGAAACCCACAAAGCTTTAGTACTGCAGAATAAAGTTGGTCGGTTAAGGCTTATAATTTGATCACTTCTGATGATCTACCCTGTTAGGAGCAATAAGGATTGCTAAATCCACCTTGTTAAAGGATTTACAAACATACAATGAAGTATGCACTCGGTAAAGAGATTTTACAACAGACTGTTAAGTCTACCTGGTTAAAGGATTTTAGTACTGATTCACCTATTAAAATGAAATAGTAGATCTCTTGCTTTGCAACTGGATTGCTGATTGAGATTCGCTGAATGTACTGATCACCTTCTGTGATGAATTTGTCTTTGCTATTCCCTATACTGATGTAGCCCTTTTTAATTCGCTTATCTTTGTCTTTTCTTTTTATTCACATACATACTCATAATTCCATCTTGACATCTTTACAACATTGTTTATATGCAAGTCTAAACAATTAATTACAATTACAAAGTTGGCTTGACAAATAAACATAAGTGCCACTAAGTCGGCCCAAGTATGGTTACACGGTTCCTGCAAACTAACTCGGTGACTTTCTGATACTCGGCGTCCACTGCATTACTCGGCATCATCATGCACTTGGTAGAAGTGAAGGCACGGTTCATACTAACCACTCGGTAGGTTTTGAACTCGGTAAATACTGGTGACTGGGTAGACATAATGTTACTCGGTTTACACTGTCCTGCTCGGTTTGCACTGTCTTGATCGGTTTGCACTGTCTTGTTCGGTTTACACTGTTCTGCTCGGTTTGTACTGTTCTGCTCGGTTTGCACTGTTCTGCTTGATTTGCACTATTCTACTTGGTTTGCACTATTCTGCTCGGTTTGCACTGTTCTGCTCGGTTTGCACTGAGAATGCAAATAAGTGTTGTCACTAGTGGCAATTTTTCTTAATGCCAACAATCTCCCCCTTTGGCATTAGTGACAAAAACACTTATTGCTCAAAACTTATATACACTTATTGATGATTTTTTTAAATTTGTCTTTGTCATAGAGCTTTATACATTATCTCCCCCTTTCAATGTGCTAACTTTTTCTATATACAAATCTCCTTCTATACATATCTCCCCCTTTTTGACGATAATGCCAAAGGTGTATATACAAGTGATTTACAGAGAGAATCCAAAATTTGATAGAAAGTCAGAATGTACCTTCATGATTAGTGCCAGGGTTCTGTCCCAATTTTCTTGCAGAATCTTGCATGTTTGGATTGCAATTTGGACTTCTGCAGAGAGTTCAATCATGTGATCTGCTATAGAGAACTGATTGTCATGAATCAATGTTTTGGAATGTTCAATGTGCTTATACATTGTATTCATGATGGGAAGGATCATGTTCTGGATGTCTAGCAGTGTGGACCGGATCCTTGTGTCTTCTTTTAGTAGATCTGACTGCATATTTGATAGGTATGAGACTTTCATGTGATGAGCAGAGCTTGAACTTGGTTCAAGTTGCAGCTTCTGTATGCTAATCTTCATATCCTCATCCATTTTATTTATTTTATCCTTAACATCCTTTGTGAACTCGGCAATATTGCACAGTCTGGCCAAAAGAGAGGTGACATTCAAATAGGTGGATTCAATATTTGACAAGTCTAAAGACAATTTCACTTGATTAATAGCTATGTGCTGAGCAATGTGCTCAAGCACTTTATTGTTGAACCTCTTCTTGGCTCTTTCAACTAACTTTTCTGTCCCAGATGAATCCTCATTGTATTTATTTACTGCTTCAGCTAATTGTAGCAAAACATGTTGAGAGGAGTCTATTTTAATACCTAATGCATCAGACAAAATGTCTTTAGCATCCTTAATGATTTGATATTCCTTTTCTCTCTCCTCTTTAAGCTTCTTTTGCTTTGCTTTCCTTTGGAGGATCTCACCTATATTTTGCATTTGGTCCGCTGATAGATTTGCAAAATCTAATGTTGGAATCTCTATTTCTTCATCTAGGTCTATATCCTCTACTATATTTTTACCCAAAAATTTTATGCTCAGTAGAGCCTTAGGCTTATCTGTACTTAATGCCTTAGTAGTAGTGACAATAGACATAGTTGGACTGGCTATAGAGACTAGCACACTGTCTACTGGAGAACTTAAAATATTTACACTTGTAGAATCAAAAACTGGAATACTTACTGCTAGAAAACTTGATGAAATGGGAGACTGCAACTCGGTAGAAGAAATGGTGGTTGCTTCTGTTGTTGCTAAAGGTGATTGGACAAAAGTTGAAGTTGTCACAACCATGCTTGAAGGTGTCTCCGGGCTAGATGTAGAAACTTTTACTGGAGAGGTAGGAAGTGATGCAATGACTTCTGCTGCTATCCTCATAGTATCATCTACCTCAGTGGCTTCTTCTTGTTCATCACTGTCATCTTCAATATCTTTTATTATTACTATTTCAATACTCAGTTGGTGAAGATGGTATATGTTCTTCCATGTGGCATTTGCAGCCTTCACAACCGATTCAATATTGTTGATTAGAATCAAACAAGTATTGAACCTTAGTGTCATCTTATTTTCATTTTCCTTTAATGCCTTCTTTACTTCATTTTTCAAGCTCAGCATTAATTATCTCAGGGTTTGATCAAATATGTCTATCACAGTTTTCTTTGCATTGCTCCATCTCATTTTTATTAGATTTAATAAGACAGCTAGAACCTATGGGGCTATTTCATCAGGAGAGTATTTCCACTGTCCCATCTTTTCAATAACAGCATCTTCTATTTCCTTCTATTCTATTTCTGATCTGGTTTCATATTTAAAAGATTTTATGTTACTTACTCCAGATCCTGATCCGTCTCTAAAAAGTTTGATCCTCTCTTGAAAGTTTAGAGGAGGCCTTTTGAATACTATGTCTTTGTCTGCCTTATCTTTGTCTGCCTTACCTCTTGCAATTCTCCTTGTAAATACAGTAGTGGGAGGCTTAGGTGCCTTAGTGATAAAAACCTTTCCTTTCTTCTTTGCAGGTTTTGGTTCCTCTATTTTGTCATCCTTTTCCTTTTCTTCTTCATCATTATCTTCTTTGTCCTCGGTTATCATTTGCATTTTGGCTATCCTCTTCTTTCCTTTGTTTACCGCCTGTGGAAGTTTTATGCTCAATTCAATTCTCACCTTTGCTTCATCATATGTTCCAAAATATGGAGCTTTGGGATTAATAGGCTGATTAAGAAGGGCTTCAATTATATTCTTGGTTTCATCAATATTTACCTCATAAGGAAGAGGTTTTACATATACAATCCTCGGTTTAGCTGCTTGAATATATACATTGTCACAGTCTACCATGAAACAAATGTCATCCTTGTAATCCTCCACCAACTTCTATGGAATCTGGAATCTGTCATTCATCTTCTCTTTGAAAGACTCAAAATAACTGTCCATTATACTTTCAAAATTTTCACCCATTTCTGAGATGTATTCATTTATCTCATAAAGTGCTGGCACATCTTTTCTCCATACAACTTTTCCTTTGGAAGGGAAGAACTTTTGAACATAGAAGAATAAACAGACTAGTAGGGATCCAAACTTACATGGATTGTTTTTGGAAGTTTGAATGCTTTCCATGTTCTTGTTAAACTATTTTAACAATAAATCTGCAAGATCAAATGATAAGTTGTTCTTGACCACTTTGTATGCTAGGTCAATAGCTTCACAAGAGACACTATTCTGTCGACTTGAACTGTATATCTTATGGGCAATAATGTGTGTACCAAACTTTAGTTCAGCGTTGGTAATGCTGCCAACTTTCATGCCTCTACCAGCCCACTTGGCTAGGGTTTTCTTTTCCAGTTCTGACTGACCTAGGGTTTTGGTAGTTTTTGCTTTGTTCAACATAGGAAGACCGGTGATTTGATGAATCATCTTCTTGGTGATCTCTATGGGTTGCTCAAGCCAAATCTTTCCATCATGTATACGGCTGAGAATGTATCTAACCCATTTATCTCAAAAGTTTTGAGGCAAATGTGCAATGTGAACTAATCCCTTATCTTCCAGATGTTTGTGCTCAGGTTTTAGAGTACCATCCACACATAGTTCTTCATGCACAATATCTAGTTCTAGGTTTCCCATTTCATGAATTGCACAGTTGAAATGATTGTGAATATCATTAATAAGTAGTACCTTAGGAGGAATCTGATATTGAGCTCCGTTTGGGTCTAGGGCTGCAGCAATTGCAGGCACGATCTTGAAATCTGATGCTTTCCATTCCCCTTGGACTAACATTTCGGATCCTTTCTTCGCTGAGGTGCTGGATGATGCCATGGTAGCTCACAGAAAATTCTTTTCACAAAAGGTATTTGAGTCGCTGGATTGCTCTTGAAGTTTTCTGCTCTCAAAGTGCTAAAATTCACGGTGAGAAATGAGTTCAATTTCTTGCCTTTTGTTTACAACTCTGTCATTAATGCTCAGTACAAATTAGGGTATGAATTTTGACAGACTGTCACCCACTAAGAATTAATTGCTCGGTGAAGACTTCGCAACTCGGTGAACTCAAGAATTCATATTGCTCCGACCTCGCTCGGTAAAGACTAATACTGACGTTGTTCGGTTAAGACTGGTACCGACCTTCCTGTGATCTTACTGCATCTTGTATGCTGATTTAGATCTTTCTTTTAATTTGGTTCTGGAACTGCTTGGAGTTTATCTAGGAGAATACAATTCCAGTGCTTTCTTAGAAATTTAGTTTGAGTTGGTAGAGCCACCCATTCCATCACTTGGACTGGTTTGCTCGGTAGATTTAGGAATCCACTTTTGTCTCACCTGTTTCCTAACCTTAGTTTCTTCATCTTCAACTTCACTAGCATTCATGCAGTTTCTGGCTATGTGACCTAGTTTAGTGCATTTGAAGCATCTTACGATAGTATCTCTTTTCCTTAAATGATATTTTATGCAGTTCATGCCAATGTGTCCATATTCTCCACAGTAATGACATCTACACCAGGTGTTGTAGTCCCATCTAAACATTGCTTTCATAATTTGTTCTGCTAGATTGAATGTCTTGGATCTGCACTCGGATGCTTTGTGACCTTGTTTGTTGCACTTGTGACAATTACCTCTGAATCTTGGTTTTTCCCTGCATTCATTTGCTTTGTGACCATGTTGATTGCAGTTGTAGCATTTTCCATTGAATTCTACTTTTTCATTGTTCCAACATTTATTTGAAGTATGTCCTATTTTACCACAATGATTACAAGTTAGTTTTTGATTTCTTTGAGTACCTTGCTTAGAAGATTCACCTTCTCCTTTGTATCCAAGTCCTGCTTTTCCTTTCTACCTATGCAGATTTCGCTCATATAGCTGATTCAGGTCTTCTTGGCTTTTCAGCATTCCTTCATTGATTTGTTTTTCAGCATTTAGGTCATCCACCAATCTTAGATTGATTTCCTTTTCAGATCTTAGTTCTTCTCTTGTGTTTTCTATTTCTGATCTTAGATTCAGAATTTCCTCATTTGTATGGGAGATCTGATCAATTAGGTTTTCTAGCTGAAGGGTTTTATTTTGAACTTCATTGTTCCTACCATCTAATTCATCTTTCAACTTGTTTCTTTGTTCTAAGATCTCACAAAATCTTGTTGAGTGTAGCTCTTGTTCTCTTTTTAATTTTCTCACTTCTTCCTGCAGAGACCCATTCTTTTCTAGGAGTTCTTTGACAGCATTGTTTGCTTCATCTGAGCTATTTGAGGGAAAAAGATCTTCAACCTTTTCTTCAATGTAATTCTGATCATTCATCTGATTTGCAAGTTCCTTCCTTCTTCTTAGGGATTGAGAAAGATGTTCTTTTGCTTCCTTGAGTTTAGCTATGGCCATTTCTAGATCTAGCTTTTCATTTTCAATCACCTTGTTTAGTTTGAATACCTCCATTTTCCTGGATCTTTGCTCAAGCTAGTTAAGCTTTATCTTGAGAACCAACAATGCTCTGATACCAATTGTTGGAAATATTCAGGGATTAACCGAGTTACTGAGAGGGGAGGGGTGAATCAGTAACTTTGAATTTTCTTACAGTTACAGATGTATTAGCATATAGTTTACTTTTTCCTTATGTATATAGAAAGAATGAAACTTAAAAGCATTCACAACAATGACACATAGATTTGGTTACCCAGAAACCTTCCAAAAAGAAAGTAAAACTAGGGTGGGGATGAAACCCACAAAGCTTTAGTACTGCAGAATAAAGTTGGCCGATTAAGGCTTACAATTTGATCACTTCTGATGATCTACCCTGTTAGGAGCAATAAGGATTGCTAAATCCACCTTGTTAAAGGATTTACAAACATACAATGAAGTATGCACTCGGTAAAGAGATTTTACAATAGACTGTTAAGTCTACCTGGTTAAAGGATTTTAGTACTGATTCAACTGTTAAAATGAAACAGTAGATCTCTTGCTTTGCAACTGGATTGCTGACTGAGATTCGCTGAATGTACTGATCACCTTCTGTGATGAATTTGTCTTTCCTGTTCCCTATACTGCTGTAGCCCTTTGTAATTCGCTTATCTCTGTCTTTTCTTTTTATTCACATACATACTCATAATTCCATCTTGACATCTTTACAACATTGTTTATATACAAGTCTAAATAATTAATTACAATTACAAAGTCGGCTTGACAAATAAACATAGGTGCCACTAAGTCAGCCCAAGTATGGTTACATGGTTCCTGCAAACTAACTCGGTGACTTTCTGATACTCGGCGTCCATTGCATTACTCGGCATCGTCATGCACTCAGTAGAAGTGAAGGCACGGTTCATACTAACCACTCGGTAGGTTTTGAACTCGGTAAATACTGGTGACTGGGTAGACATAATGTTACTCAGTTTACACTGTCCTGCTCGGTTTGCACTGTCTTGATCGGTTTGCACTGTCTTACTCAGTTTACACTGGTCTACTCAGTTTACACTGTTCTGCTCGGTTTGCACTGTTCTACTCAGTTTGCACTATTTTACTTGGTTTGCACTGTTCTGCTCGGTTTGCACTATTCTGCTCAGTTTGCACTGAGAATGCAAATAAGTGTTGTCACTAGTGGCAATTCTGCTTAATGCCAACACTCTAAAGCCTTCAAAACTGAGTTCAATGTTTCTGTACCCTGTTGCCAATACCAAAAATCTTCAATATCTTCCAATATACACTTGATCTGGCAATGAAACTTTACTGGCAGACTTATATGACCAAAATGA
This sequence comes from Chamaecyparis obtusa, assembly GCA_027943335.1. Lineage (NCBI taxonomy): Eukaryota > Viridiplantae > Streptophyta > Pinopsida > Cupressales > Cupressaceae > Chamaecyparis > Chamaecyparis obtusa. Next base: position 5,004 of record BSBK01015101.1, on the reverse strand, counting down.
ACCTCCAAGAAAGAAATCAGATCATTCTGAGCACATACGAAAATTACCAAAAAAATAGTAACTTTCCATAAATAGCAGCTCTGCACAAAATAGCCCTTATTGAAAAAATAGAAATATTTTTTTTTGGGTGATGTAAGATTGCTCTTACACCCAGGATGCTCCTGCATCAGACACCCAGGGTAATTTGAGAAGTGACCTATCACAACTCAGGTGTGCAGAAGAAAACCAAGACGGTTAACCTCCTCCTTTGTTAGCCATGATGAATCTTCTACAGGTCATCCTTTCCATTTGACCAAATACTCTTCATATGTCCTATTCCTTGTGCTTCTACCAACATGACCATCCAGTATGTCATCAATCTCCTTGATATCTAAACTGGTTGCTGGAATACTCCACTGTGCTGCTGCAACCTCATCTTCAACACCTCCTTCATGATACTCTGTCAAATCTGAAATGTTAAACACTGGTGAAATATTCAGCTCACTAGGCAATTCTACCTCATATGTATTTCCTGAATCATGCTTCTTCAATATCTTACATGATCCAAACTTCTTCATTTTTAGCTTGTTATATGTACCAACCAGAAATCACTCCTTCCGCAAATGAACCATGACTTCATCCCCAACCTGAAATTCCTTATGCCTCCTTTTCTCATCTGCCTTAGCCTTATACTGTGCATTCATCTTGGTAATATACTTCCTCACCTCCTCATGGATGTTCTTCAAATGTTCTGTAAAATCTTCAGCCTCAGCACTACTTATTTCTCTTTTATCTATCTTTCTCAATTCAGATGCATTTCTTGGACTACTTCCATATACAATCTGGAATGGTGATTTACCAGTGCTCCTATTGATAGAATTATTGTATGCAAATTCTGCCTGTGGTAAAATCAAATCCCATCCTGTTGGCTTATCTCCAACCAAACATCTCAGTAGATTTCCCAAATTTTTATTCACCACCTCTGTCTGTCCATCAGTCTGTGGATGATGTGATGAACTGAACTTCAAATCTATCTTCAACTTCTTCCACAATGTCCACCAGAAATATCCAACAAACTTAGTATCATCGATCTGAAACTATGGTCTTTGGTAAACCATGTAGTCTCACCACTTCTCTGAAAAATAATTCTGCTATATGAACAGCATCATTAGTCTTCTTGTAGGGAATGAAATGTGCCATCTTCAAAAATCTGTCAACTACTACAAAAATTGAATCATGTCCCCGCTGTGTCCTCGGTAAACCAAGAACAAAGTCCATACTGATATCCTCCCAAGGGTTCTCTGGTATAGGCAATGGCTGATACAACCCTGTATTCTACTTCACTCCTTTCGCCATCTGACATACTCTGCAACTCTGTACAAACTTCTTCACATCTTGCTACAACTGTGGCCAATAATAATTCTCACTAACCAAACCAAGGGTTTTATCACGACCAAAATATCCAACCAATCCCTTGCTATGCTTCTCCTTGATGAGATTCTCCCTCATAGAACTTCGTGGAATGCACAACTGACTCCCTCTGAATAGCATATCATCCTAGATGATGAAATCCAACCATTTCGTCCTGTCTAGAGTAATAGGTTTTGTACAAGCTTTCCAAGCTTCACCAAAATCAAGATCCTTTGGATACAAATTCTTGAGTTCCTTGAACCCAACCACCTCAATCTGCATCATTTAACTTCTCACTGAAATAAGCAATAGGTTTACCTTCTTGGCTCATAACAACTCCTATTACAGTACCACTAGCATCGCAATCTACTTGAAACACCTTATTAAAATCTGGAAGTGCTAAAATAGGTTGTTCTGTAACTTTTTGTTTCAACAATTGAAAACTCTTTTCTACCCCATTAGTCCACTTAAACTCTTTTTTATCCCCTCTCATTGTTTCAGTTAAGGGTCCACAAATACTATTAAAATTTCTGATAAAATTTTTGTAAAAGATAGCTAGACCATGAAAAGATCTTACCTCAGTAGCACTCCTTGGAGTAGGTCATTCAAGGATAGCCTGTACCTTCTCTGGGTCCATTTTTAGACCTTCTCCTGAAACTACAAATCCCAAATACACCAACTCTTTCTTCACAAAACTGCACTTCTTCAAATTAATCAATAATTTCTCTTCTCTCAACTTCTCAAATACCATACGAATATGCATCATATGCTCATCCAATGTCTTACTAAAGATCAAAATATCATCTAGGTAAACAATGACAAACTTACCCAGAAATTTTTTCAGAACCTCGTTCATGAGCCGCATGAAAGTGCTCAGTGCATTGGTTAGCCCAAAAGGCATGACTAACCACTCATATAGTCCTTCCTTTGTCTTGAAGGCAGTCTTCCATTCATCTCCTTCTCTGACCCGAATCTGATGATATCCACTCTTCAAATCTATCTTTGAGAAATACACAACCCCACTCAAACAGTCCATAATATCGTCCATTCATGGCAATGGAAACTTATACTTGATTGTGATCTTATTTATTGCTCTGGAATCTATACACATCCTCCACTCTCCATTCTTCTTTGGTGCTTATACCACTGGTATAGCATAGGGACTCAGACTCTCTCGAATCAACCCCTTCTGTAACAACTCATGTACTTGTCTGTTCAACTCTTCACTTTCTGCTGGTGTCATTCTGTGTGCTGCCTTGTTTGGCAAACTGGCTCCTAAAATCAAATCCATCTGATGACTGATCTTCCTTACTGGTGGTAATCCATCAGGTACATTATCAGATACAATATCCTGAAACTCATTCAACAAATCCGCAACCTCTACAAGTACATCCTCTACTTCTTCTTTACCAACTTTTGGAATTAAAGAAAAACACACATGCTCATGCCTCATACCATCTAGGAAATTTCTTCCATCAATAAAAGTTATCCTTGCATTACCACATACCTTTTCTTCAATCTCCTTCAATGGTTTTAGTTTATGTCACACTCCATCCTTTGTCAGGGAATAGGTATTCGCACGACCATCGTGTATAGCACATCTATCAAACTACCATGGTCTACCCAATAACATATGACATGCATCCATAGAGATGATATCACATAGTACCTCATCTTGGTACTCGCCGATCTTGAACTTTACCAGGCACTGTTCACTAACCATGACCTTGTGGTCATCCTGTACCCAGGCAATCCGATATGGATGTGGGTGTTTTTGTCTCTTGAGCTTCAACTTTGTCACCATCTCTTCTGACACCAAATTGTCAGTGCTTCCACTATCAATAATCACATCACAACATTTACCTTCACACTTGCACCTGGTGTGAAACAGGCTCCTCCTTTGCTCAGGTTCATTCTCACCACTCAACAGGACTCTTCTGTTAATCAACATTTCTCCTCTTTCAGCATCTTCAGAATTTGATGATCTAGCATCTTCATCTATATGTGCAACTCTGGCCTAGCCTTCATTTCTCCTATCTATTCTACCTTGGCACTGAGGACATTCAAATACCCTATGACCTTCTTCTCCACAGTGAAAACATGTTCCACGGAAGCCACCTCTTCCAGATCCTTGTCCTCTTCCTCTTCCTCTCTGATCTCTATTATTCTGATCCTGGAAGTGATTGGAATTATTTTCTCGCTGATTCTGACTGCTACTGGCCTCATCCTTTTTTTTCGGATCTTCATTTTGGCCACCATATGACCATCCACCGCGACCTCTTCCGTTTTGTCTACTCTCAAACTTCTTGTTCAACTTTTCCTCTACTTTTAGGGAAAACTGGTATGCCTCTTCAATACTGTTCATTCGAACCAGATTCAGCTCCTCCTGAATGCTTAGCCTTAACCCATTAAGGTATCGGGCAACTTTCTCCTTATCAGCTTCTGCATGGCCTGTTCTGATGAGAAGTCGATAAAACTCCTCTGTATACTCCTGAATAGATCTTCCTGCTTGCTTCAAACTCTGCATTTTCTTCAGTAGGTCAAGATCATAATCAATAGGAATGAACTGTCACTTCAATTTAACCACCATCTGATCCCATCTCGTGATTTTCTCCTTTCCCTTCTATTTCGTTCCAACTGAATCTCTTGCCACCATATCTTCGCATGACCTTTCAGTCTGGCCTTTGCAAATTTGACCCTATCGGGATCCTCAACATCTTCATACTCAAAATATTCCTCACATTCGTTGATCTAGTCGATCAATTCTTCTACGTTAAGATTTCTAGAAAATGTAGGAACCTCAATCTTAGGTCTTTTCCCAATCTTAGAAATGGCCCAAAAAAGTCTTTCTTCCTCCTGGTTCACAATTTCGACTTTTCCTTCTTGATATTCTTCTTCAGCTTTATCCTCGCTTTCATCTCTGACATTAAAGATTCATTCCTCTATGAATCTCTTCTTGCAATGCTCGCACTTGTCTCTGTAGTTGCCCTAACCTCAGGTGTTACAACACCAGCTCTTCCACCACGTTCCCTTCATCGAAGCATTTTCGTGATGCGCGCTGAAACCCTAACCACGATCCTGGTGCAAACTACCTCATAGTCGGTGATCTATTTACACACTCAAGAACTCCTGCTTTGATACCACTTGATGAAGGGTGCTCCCCTTAATACCACAAACACATAACAAAAATAGAGAAACAACAACAATTAATATGCAAGAACTGAAAATTGGCTTCTTATTATCTCCATAAATGTGGAATTACAAACTTTCAGAATTACAATATGCAAAGCCACATGGGCATTCCCTTACAATATTCTGTAGGACAAAGCCTCGAATCAATACCCAGATCTACTACCCAGAACTATTCTAAACTGCCTAAGACAATAATACGGGCTTCCTTATATAGGAAGTTTTTCCACCGCTTGGGAAGGTTCCAGAATTTTAGACAATAAGGCCGACCAAACTTAGAATTATTTTATTTTACATTTTATTACATCATAGTCGGCTCAAGATAACCTTTGAAACCCAAACAAAAATTTTGAAGAAAATTATTTTCTGCCATTTCAGATGGCCCAACTTCCCAAGACCATAAGTCATCACCAGTTGACCCGATCG
>BSBK01015100.1:5000-47356 GCA_027943335.1 Chamaecyparis obtusa | reverse complement strand
TAAAGAAGTTCAGTCAGAAAGTGAAGAAGTATTAGAAGAAAGTTCTAATAGTGATCTTGAAATTGTAGAAGCATGACTTGCAAAGAATTACTCTAGAGGAAAAGGTAAGTATAAAGGTAAAACTCCTTTAATCTATTTTTCATGTGAAGAAATTGGACATATTGCAGCTAGGTGCCCAAACAAGCAAGTCAAGGAAGAGAAGAGAAGTCACAAGTACTATGGCAAAAGGAATTTCAAATCATACAAGGATAAAGGTAAGAAATCATGTTTTATGGCTAAAGATTCTGATGATAGTGAAGAAGAAATTGTCTTTATTGCTATAAAGGATGAATCTGATGATGATGAAGATAAGATGGCACTTATTTCTCATATAAGAAAAAATGATATATGGATAATAGACAGTGGATGTTCACACCACATGACTGGTGACAAGACAAAATTTGAATATCTAGAAGACTGTGATAGTGGTAATGTAAGATTTGGAAACAATGAACCTTCTTGTATAAAAGGAAAAGGAAGAATCTCTTTAACCAAGAACTCATATGTGATAATGCTTATTGGGTTGAAGGACTAAAACATAATCTTCTAAGTGTAGCACAGCTAATCAACACTGGTTTCAAGGTTGAATTCATGAATGGTCAAGCAAGACTGCTGGATGGAAAAGGAAAACTCATTGGATCAGGCAAAAAAAAAAAAGGTAACTTATTTTATCTTGATCTCAGTGAATATTCATGCTTTATTACTCAAATAGAAGAAAGTTGGCTATGGCACAAAAGGTTATGTCATGTGAATTTGATAACATGATAAAAATAAGCAAATTCAAGAAGGTTAGAGGCATTCTACTTTGAAGAAACCTGACACTGGTCTATGTAAGAATTGTCAGATTGGAAAAATGAGTAAAACTAGTTTCAAGAGTAAGAACTATCAGTCTAAAGAAATTTTGGAAATTGTGCATACTGATTTATGTGGACCTATTGGAATACAAAGCTATACTGGAGATAAATTCTTTATTCTTTTCGTTGATGATTATTCTAGAATGATGACTGTTATGTATTTAAGAGAAAAATCAGAAGCATTTGAAAAGTTCAAATGGTACTTAGCAAGAGTGGAAAAGGAAACAGGGAAAAGATTGAAATGCTTACGATCAGATAGAGGTGGTGAATTCATCTCTCATGATTTTAACAACTTCTGCATTGAAAGAGGAATCAAAAGACAGGTATCAGCTCCTAGAACTCCTAAGTAGAATGGAATAGTAGAAAGAAGAAACAGATTTATTATGGATTGTGCAAGGACTCTAATGATAGAAAAAGAACATCGCTATAAAGTATGGAAGGAAGCTATCAGCACTACAGTTCATACCTTGAACTGAGTACAATTGAAGAAAGACACATTCAAAACTCCTTATGAATTATGGTATGGCTATAAACCCAATGTAAGTTACATGAAAATATTTGGTAGCAAGTGTTATATCTTAAAAGAATCCAGAAGAAATAAATTTGATGTGAAAAGTGATGAAGGAATATTCCTAGGATATTCTAGCAAAAGCAAGGCATACAAATGTCTGAACTTATCTACTCACAAAGTCATAGAAAGTATACATGTAAAATTTGATGAGTTTACAGAAAAGGACTGAGGAAGAAAGAAAAAGGGAACCTGAGAACTACAGAAGATTCATTTACATTGAACCTGAAACATTAGCAGACACAACTATTAGTAAGGAAACTATATCTACCGAGCTGAGCACAGTTACTGAGTCACAGGAAGAAGTTCAAACCGAGTCACAGGAAGAAATTCAGACCGAGTCTCAGCCTGAAGTTACCGAGCAACTATCTACCGAGCCTGAGCAACCTGAAGAAGAGATCCTAGAAGACAACAGCATGAATCATTCAAAGGCAAGGAACCTATACTAGCCAAATATGTCAGAAGACATCATACACCAGATCAAATCATTGGAAACAAATCAGATGGTACTATGACAAGAAGCAAGCTAAAAGGTACATGTCTGCTTACTGATTTTGAACCCAAAAATATCAAAGATGCATTGGAAAATGAAAGTTGGATTGAAGCAATGAATGAAGAATTAGAACAAATACAAAGAACAAAACTTGGACTCTTGTACCTAGACCTAAAGATAAGAATGTAATTGGAACAAAATGGGTATTAAGGAATAAGCTAAATGAAGATGGTCAAGTATCTAGAAACAAAAACTAGACTGGTATGTAAAGGTTATTCTCAAGAAGAAGGTATAGATTATGGAGAAACTTTCACTCCTGTTGCAAGATTAGAAGGTGTATGAACTCTACTTGCTTATGCAGCACACAAAGGATTTAAGGTATATCAGATGGATATAAAATCTGCATTTCTCAATAGAATTCTTGATGAAGAAGTCTACATTGAACAACTGAAGGTTTTGTTGATCCAGATAAAAGGGACATGGTCTGCAGGTTACACAAAGCATTGTATGGTTTAAAACAAGCTCCTAGAGCATGGTATGAAAGAATCCATAACTATTTGATTCAGATTAATTTCAAAAGAGCTAATGATAACAACAATCTGTATATTAAAGAAGGACCGGATGACAAAATTGTATTGGCAGAAATATTTGTGGATGATACTATATTTACAGGGAATGAGGATCAGTGCAAAGAATTTTAGAGAAAATGAACAAAGAATTTGAAATGTCTATGTTTGGTTTAATAAAATTCTTTGTTGGTCTTCAAATTCAGCAAAGCAAGAATGGTATATACATTACTCAATCTAAATACATTAAGGAAATACTTAAGAAGTTTGGTATGGAAGATTCAAAACCAGTTGGTACACCCATGTGTACTGGACTGAAACTTACCAAAAAATGATGATTCAAAAGAAGTTGATCAGACCCTATACCGATCTATGATTGGAAAATTGCAGTATGTAGTACATACAAGACCTAATATTGCCTTAGCAGTCAGTATAGTAGCTAGATTCTCAGCAAAACCTAAGGAAAATCACATGATGGCAATCAAAAGAATCTTAAGATACTTAAGAGGAACTGAAGAATATGGCTTGTGGTATTAAATTTGGAGGCAATCTAGACTTAAAAGTGTTTATTGATACTGATTGGGCAGGAACATTGATGACAGAAAAAGCACAAGTGGTGGAGCATTTTTTCTTGGAAAAAGACTGGTATCCTGGACTAGTAAAAAGCAGAATTGCACATCTCAATCCACAGCTGAAGCAGAATATGTTGCTGCTGCAGTAAACTGTTCAAATATTGTTTGGTTTTAAACAGCTATTAGAAGGTATGAAGGTTGAAATCAATGAACCAGTTGTTATATTTTGTGACAATACCAGTGCAATAAACATTTCTAAGAATCCAGTGATGCATTCCAAAACCAAGCACATTGCTATTAAATATCACTTTGTCAGAGAATTGGTGCAGGACAAGGAAATCAGATTAGAACTATATTCATACAAAAGAACAGATTGCAGACATTTTTACCAAACCATTACCTAAGGATGCATTTGTGTATCTAAGAGGTAAGTTAGGGGTCATTCCCCTATCCGAGGCTCACTAAATATAGTTTTAGTGATGCATCAACCAGAAAATGATTGAAAATCAACCAGTTGATGCAGCATATTCAAGGAATCATTGCATATGAATCAGTACTTGAGGTACATTAATTTTCACCGGTAATATGTGAATTGTCTTTGGCATGTGTTGTCAAAGAGGGAGTGTTTGCTATGTCTTTTCTATTACTTCAAGAAATTTTCAATGGTCAGAAGGAAGAATTTTTAGGATACAGGAAGTTTGCTAACAGAGGGAGATTTGAATCTGAACCGAGCTAACTCTTTCAAATTTCTTATGATATGACATATTGTGTTGCCAACAATGCCAAAGAGGGAGATTGTTGGAAATAATTGTCTGGAAGGAAATTGCTACTCAAATTATGTATTGTCTTTGATGTCACACAATGTCATAGTCCGCAGTAATCAGTTACTACCGAGCTCAGTCGGTCTACCAGATAGGAATATTAGTGCTTACCGAGTCCACTCGGTTATCAAAAGAAAATCAGTGTCTACCGAGTTCACTCGATTACCAAAGGAAATTTAGTATTTACCGAGTTCAGTCAGTTGTCAAAGAAAAGTTAGTGTTTACTGAGTTCAGTCGGTTGTCGAAGAAAAGTTAGTGTTTACCGGAGTTCAGTCGGTCATCGAAGAAAAGTTAGTGTTTACCAAGTTCAGTCAGTTATCAAAGGTAAAGGATTGTCGGTGTTTACCGAGTTCCCTCGGTCTCCGAAAGATTATAGAAAGTTATGGTCACCGAGCACTATCGGCCCTTGAAGGATTTTTTGCAAATAGAGTTTGCTTAATTCAGCCGACTGTTATACTAAATAATGTTGATTTGACAAATCTAAAATCATATAAATAAAAGGTCAAATGTGAAAAATAAGTAAGAAATAGAGCAGAAGATTTACAGAAGAAAGACAGGAAAGGTGTGTGTGAATTTGTGAAGGATGTTCAGATATCCTTGAGGTGCAGCAGAGATTTATTCGATCAGAAAGGATCAGACTTATGCAGAACAGAGATCTGTAATCAGCAAGACAGTTGCATTATTATACAGGTCATTTTTCAATGTTACCTTCTTATCATTGTAATAGTGAATTCTAAATCTCTTAACCGAGTTGGTTTAACAACCATATTGTAAATCCTCTAACAAGGTGACAATTCCATTGAATTGTTTTCAAGACCTCTTACCAGGCCACTCTAGCAGGGTGTTTTAAAATCCTCTAACAAGGTCACACCTAACAGTGTGTTTTGTAACCTTTTACCGGGTTGGCTTCTAACCGGGCATCACTTCAGAAAAGTGAAAATCAGTATCTAGATACATTGGTGGTTTTTTTCCATATTGGGTTTCCACGTTAAATCTGTGTCTCTTGTGTTCTTAATTGCTTTCTCAATCATATACATGTGCTGATGAATATCTAAAAGATAATTTTGCTAATACTTTCTACATCTTCAAAGTTACTGCAATCTATTTACCGAGTGCTAAAAGGATAACATTGTTAAGATATCTTAAAGGATCTGGAAAGAATTAATCAGGAAGTGATTTATGGTTGACTGATTCACCCCCCCCCTCTCAGTCACTTCATCCATATTCCATCAATATATATATGTATATATATATATATATATATATATATATATATATATATGTATATGTATATATGTATATATATATATATATGTATATGTATATATGTATATATACATATATACATATATATATATATATATATATATATATATATATAGATATAAATAGATATATATATGTATATATATATCTATCTATATCTATATATACATATACATATATATATATATATACATATACATATATATATCCATATACATATATACATACATATATATATATATATATATATATATATATATATATATATATATATATATATATATATATATATATATATATATATATATATATATAGATACATATACTACATATATATATACATATACATATATATATATATACATATACATATAAAATATACATAATACATATACATATATAAATATATATATATATATATATATATATATATATATATATATATATATATATATATATATATATATATATATATATATCTGATGAAGGGTGCTGTCCCCTTAATACCACAAACACATAACAGAAAAAGAGAAACAACAACAATAATATGCAAGAACAGACAAATTGGCTTCTTATTATCTCCACAAATGTGGAATTAAAAACTTTTAGAATTACAATATGCAAAGCCACATGGGCATTCCCTTACAATATTCTGTAGGACAAAGCCTCGAACTATTACCCAGAACTATTATGAACTACCTAAGACAATAATACAGCCTTCCTTATATAGGCAATTATCCACCGCCTGGGAAGGTTCTAAGAATTTTAGCCAATAAGGCCGACCAAACTTAGAATTATTTTATTTTACATTTTATTACATCATAGGCGGCTCAAGATAACCCTTTGAAACCCGAACAGAAAGTTTGAAGAAAATTATTTTTCGCCATTTCAGGTGGCCCAACTTCCGAAGACCATAAGTCATCACCAGTTGACCCGATCGGCTATTATAACCCCATTTCAGAAATGCCACGAAGCACTCTATGGGCTTGACTCGCACAAGCGCACATCACCCAAATTTTTGACCTCATCAGGGGCCTCTAAAGCTTTCAAAACTGAGTTCAAAGTTTCGTGTACCCTGCTGCCAATACCGAAAATTCAATATCTTCAATATACACTTGATCTGGCAATGAAACGTTTACTGGCAGACTTACATGACCAAAATGAACCTCCAAGAAAGAAATTAGATCATTCTGAGCACATACAAAAATTACCAAAAATAGTAACTTTCCATAAATAGTAGCTCTGCACAAAATAGCCCTTATTGAATACAAAAAATAGAAATATTTTTGGGTGATGTAAGATTGCTCTTACACCCAGGATGCTCCTGCATCAGACACCCAGGGTAATTTGAGAAGTGACCCTGTCACGACTCAGGTGTGCAGAGGAAAACCAAGATGGTTAACCTCCTCCTTTGTTAGCCACGATGAATCTTCTACAGGTCATCCTTTCCATTTGACCAAATACTCTTCATATGTCCTATTCCTTGTGCTTCTACCAACACGGCTGTCCAGTATGTCTTCGATCTCCTTAGTGTCTGAATGAGATGCTGGAATACTCCACTGTGCTGCTGTGATTTCGTCTTCAACACCTCCTTCATGATACTCTGTCAGATCTGAAATGTTAAACACTGGTGAAATATTCAGCTCACTAGGCAATTCTACCTCATATGCATTTCCTGAATCATGCTTCTTCAATATCTTACATGGTCCAAACTTCTTCATTTTCAACTAGTTATAGTGTACCAACTGGAAACCGCTCCTTCGCAATTGAACCATGACTTCATCACCAACCTGAAATTCCTTATACCTCCTTTTCTCATCTGCCTTAGCCTGTATACTGTGCGTTCATCTTGGTAATATGCTTCCTCACCTCCCATGGATGTTCTTCAAATGTTCTACAGAATCCTCAGCTTCAGCACTACTTATTTCTCCTTTATCTATTTTTCCTCAATTCAGATGCATTTCTTGGACTACTTCCATATATAATCTAGAATGGTGATTTACCAGTGCTCCTGTTGACAGAATTATTGTATGCAAATTCTGCCCATGGTAAAATCAAATCCCATCTTGTTGGCTTATCTCCAACCAAACATCTCAGCAAATTCCCAAACTCCTATTCACCACTCTATCTGTCCATCAGTCTGTGGATGATGTGATGAACTAAACTTCAAATCTGTCTTCAAATTCTTCCACAACGTACGCCAGAAAATATCCAACAAACTTAGTGTCCCGATCTGAAACTATGGTCTTTGGCAAACTATGAAGTCTCACTACTTCTCTGAAAAACAATTCTGCTACATGAACAGCATCATTAGTCTTCTTGTAGGGAATGAAATGTGACATCTTTAAAAATTTGTCAACCACTACAAAAATTGAATCATGTCCCCGCTGAGTCCTCGGTAAACCAAGAACAAAGTCCATGCTGATATCCTCCCAAGGCTTCTCTGGTACGGGTAATGGCTGATACAATCCTGTATTCTACTTCACTTCTTTCCCCATCTGACATACTCTGCAACTCTGTACAAACTTCTTCACATCTTGCTGCAACTGTGGCCAATAATAATTCTCGACTAACGAAATGAAGGGTTTTATCATGACCCAAAATGTCCAGCCAATCCTCTGCTATGCTTCTCCTTGATGAGATTCTCCCTCATAGAACTTCATGGAATGCACAACTGACTCCCTCTGAATAGCATATCATCCTGGATGATGAAATCCAACCATTTCGTCCTATCTAGAGTAACAGGTTTTGTACAAGCTTTCCAAACTTCACCAAAATCAGGATCCTCTGGATACAAATTTTTGAGTTCCTTGAACCCAACCACTTCAATCTGCATTTCTGTCAGCAATAGTTGCCTTCTGCTAAGAGCATCTGCAACCCTATTAGACTTTCCACTCCTGTGTTTCAAAACAAATGTATAACTCTGCAAAAACTCAACCCATTTCAAATGCCTCTGATTCAACTTTCCTTGACTATTCAAATATTGCAAAGCTTGATGATCAGTATACAAAAACAAACTCCTTAGGAAGTAGATAATGTCTCCACTTCTTTAATGCCTGAACTATAGCATAAAATTCCTGATCATAAACAGAATATTTCCTCTTGGCATCATTTAACTTCTCACTAAAATAAGCAACAGGTTTACCTTCTTGGCTCATAACAGCTCCTATTGCAGTACCACTAGCATCACAATCTACTTGAAACACCTTATTAAAATTTGGAAGTGCTAAAATAGGTTGTTCTATAACTTTTTATTTCAACACTTGAAAACTCTTTTCTGCTCCTTTAGTCCACTTAAACTCTTTCCTATCCCCTCTCATTGTTTCAGTCAAGGGTCCACAAATACTGCTAAAATTTTGATAAACTTTCTGTAAAAGCTAGCTAGACCATGAAAAGATCTTACCTCAGTAGCACTCTTTGGAGTAGGCCATTCAAGGATAGCCTGTACCTTCTCTAGGTCCATTTTTAGACCTTCTCCTGAAACTACAAACCCCAAATACACTAACTCCTTCTTCACAAAACTGCACTTCTTCAAATTAATCAGCAATTTCTCTTCTCTCAACTTCTCAAATACCATACGAATATGCATCATATGCTCATCCAATGTCTTACTAAAGATCAAAATATCATCTAGGTAAACAATGAGCAAACTTACCTAGAAATTCTTTCAGAACCTCGTTCATGAGGCCGCATGATAGTGCTCGGTGCATTGGTTAGCCCAAAAGGCATGACTAACCACTCATATAGTCCTTCTTTTGTCTTGAAGGTAGTCTTCCATTCATCTCCTTCTCTGATCTGAATCTGATGATATCCACTCTTCAGATCTATCTTTGAGAAATACAGCTCCACTCAATAGTCCATAATATCATCCATTCGTGGCAATGGAAACCTATATTTGATTGTGATCTTGTTTATTGCCCTAGAATCTGTACACATCCTCCATTCTCCATTCTTCTTTGGTGCTAATACTGCTGGTACAGCATAGGGACTCAAACTCTAACGGATCAATCTTTCTGTAACAGTTCATGTACTTGTCTGTTCAACTCCTCACTTTCTGCAGGTGTCATTCTGTGTGCTACCTTATTCGGCAAACTCTCTCCTAGGATCAAATCCATCTGATGACTGATCTTCCTGACTGGTGGTAATCCATTAGGCATGTTATTGGATACAATATCCTGAAACTCATTCAACAAATCTACAACTTCTACAGGAACATCTTCTACTTCCTCTTTACCAACTTTTGGAATTAAAGCAAAACATACATGCTCATGCCTCATACCATCTAGGAAATTTCTTCCATCAACAAAAGTTATCCTTGCATTACCACATACGTTTTCTTCAGTCTCCTTCAATGGTTTTAGCTTATGTCGCACTCCATCCTTTGTCAGGGAATAGGTATTCGCGACGATCAATCATGTACACACATCTGTCAAACTACCATGGTTCTACCCAACAACATATGACATGCATCCATAGATATGATATCACACAATACCTCATCTTGGTATCCGCCAACCTTGAACTTTACTAGGCATTGTTCATTGACCATGACCTTGTGGTCATCCTGTACCCAGGCAATCCGATATGGATGTGGGTGTTTCTGTCTCTTGAGCTTCAACTTTGGCACCATCTCTTCTGACACCAAATTGTCAGTGCTTCCACTATCAATGATCACATCACAACATTTACCTTCACACTTGCACCTGGTGCGAAACAGGCTCCCTCCTTTGCTCAGGTTCATTCTCACCACTCAACAGGACTCTTCTATTAATCAACGTTTCTCCTCTCTCAGCATCTTCAGAATTTGATGATCTGACATCTTCATCTATATGTGCAACTCTGGCCTAGCCTTCATTTCTCCTGTCCATTCTACCTTGGGTGCTGAGGACATTCAACATGCCTATGACCTTCTTCTCCACAGTGAAAACATGTTCCACGGAAGCCACCCTCTTCCAGATCCTTGTCCTCTTCCTCTTCCTCTCTGATCTCTATTATTCTGATCCTGGAAGTGATTGGAATTATTTCTGCACTGATTCTGACTGCTACTGGCCTCATCCTTCTTTTTCAGATCTTCATTTCGGCCACCATATGACCATCCCACCAGATCATCCACCGCGACCTCTTCCATTTTGTCTGCTCTCAAACTTCTTGTTCAGCTTTTCCTCTACTTTTAGGGAAAATTGGTATGCCTCCTCAATACTGTTCATTCGAACCAAATTCAACTCCTCCTGAATGCTTGGCCTGTAACCCATTAAGGTATCGGGCAAATTTCTCCTTATCAGCTTCGGCATGGCTTGTTCTGATGAGGAGTCGATAGAACTCCTCTGTATACTCCTGAACAGATTTTCCTGCTTGCTTCAAACTTTGCATTTTCTTCAGTAAGTCAAGCTCATAATCAATAGGAATGAACTGTCACTTCAATTTTTCCACCATCCGATCCCATCTTGTGATTTTATCTTTCCCTCTTCTATTTCACTCCAATTGAATTTCTTGCCACCAGATCTTCGCATGACCTTTCAGTCTGGCCTTCGCAAATTTGACCCTATCAGGATCCTCAACATCTTCATACTCAAAATACTCTTCACATTCATTGATCCAGTTGATCAATTCCTCTGGGTTAAGATTTTTAGAAAATGTAGGAACCTCAATCTTAGGTCTTTTCCCAATCTTGGAAATCACCCGAAAAAGTCTTTCTTCCTCCTGGTTCACAATTTCAACTTCTCCTTCTTGATATTCTTCTTCGGCTTCATCCTCGCTTTCATCTCTGACATTAAGATTCATTCCTCTACGAATCTCTTCTTGCAATGCTCGCACTTGTCTCTGCAGCTCTCTAACCTCAAGTGTCACAGCACCAACTCTTCTGCCACGTTCTCTTCATGGAGGCATTTTCGTGACGCGCGCTGAAACCCTAACCACGGTCTTGGTGAAAACTGCCTCACAGTCGGTGATCTATTTACACACTCAAGAAGTCTTGCTCTGATACCACTTGATGAAGGTGCTCCCCTTAATACCACAAACACATAACAGAAAAAAGAGAAACAACAATAATATGCAAGAACAGAAAAATTGGCTTCTTATTATCTCCACAAATGTGGAATTACAATTTTTAGAATTACAATATGCAAAGCCACATGGGCATTCCCTTACAATATTCTGTAGGGACAAAGCCTTGAACTATTACCCAGAACTATTCTGAACTACCTAAGACAATAATACAGCCTTCCTTATATAGGCAATTATCCACTGCCTGGGAAGGTTCCAGAATTTTAGCCAATAAGGCCGACCAAACTTAGAATTATTTTATTTTACATTTTATTACATCATAGTCAGCTCAAGATAACCTTTGAAACCCGAATAGAAATTTTGAAGAAAATTATTTTTCACCATTTCAGGTGGCCCAACTTCTGAAGACCATAAGTCATCACCAATTGACCCGATCAGCTATTATAACCCCATTTCTGAAACGCCACGAAGCGCTCTATGGGCTAGACCCATGCAAGTGCCCATCACCCAAATTTTCAACCTCATTTGGGGCCTCTAAAGCCTTCAAAACTGAGTTCAAAGTTTCTGTACCCTGCTGCCAATACCGAAAATCTTCAATATCTTCCAATATACACTTGATCTGGCAATGAAACTTTACTGGCAGACTTACATGACCAAAATGAACCTCCAAGAAAGAAATCAAATCATTCTGAGCACATACAAAAATTACCAAAAATAGTAACTTTCCATAAATAGCAGCTCTGCACAAAATAGCCCTTATTGAATACAAAAATAGAAATATTTTTGGGTGATGTAAGATTGCTCTTACACCCAGGATGCTTCTGCATCAATATCTGTATATGTATATATGTATATATATATGTATGTATATATGTATATATGTATATACATATACATATATATATATATATATATATATATATATATATATATATATATATATATATATGTATATATATATATATATATATGTATATATATATATATATATGTATATATATATATATATATATATATATATGTATATATATATATGTATATATATGTATGTATGTATATTATATATATATGTATATAGCATATATATATATGTATATATCTGTATATACATATATATATATGTATATAAGTATATACAGATATATACATATATATATATATGTATATATCTGTATATACATATATATATATGTATATACAGATATATACATATATATATATATATGTATATACATGTCTATATATATATATATATCTATATATACATGTCTATATATATATATATATATATATATATATACTATATATATGTATATATCTGTATATACATATATATATATACATGTATATATATGTATATTCTATATGTATATACAGATATATACATATATATATATATGTATACTACAGATATATACATATATATATATATGTATATACAGATATATAGTATATATATATATATATATATATATATATATATATATATGTATATACATATATATATAATATATATAGATATATATATATATATATATGTATATATATATAGTATATATATATATATATATATATATATATATATTTATTTATATTATAATATATATATACATATATATATATATATATTAATATATGATAGTAATTAATTAAAAACTATATAATAAAACAAGTAATGAAATTTTAAAAAAATTAACTAAAACTAAAATTTAAAATACTCTGCATACAATGTGTGCAGGGGTAGTGACCCCACTGCAACTCCAAAAGGGAAGCGGTGGGCAATGCGACTGCATCCCCTTTGGGGAGCGGTGGACTTGCTACCGTCAGCCCTTTTGGGGGTGGTGTGCAAGGTCCTCCATAATCCCAATGGGTTGTGGAAGGCTAAGAAATTAAATCTCATTCTTCAATACATTATAAAAACAAAAAAAAATCAAACTTGCAACAACAACAAACAGTGTGAACAATAAAGAACAGATAAACTGTAAAAGAAAAGAGAATTTTATGAGAAAAAAAAGCAATGGCATTCTTTTACAGATTTAAATATAAAACCTATATTAGAAAATATTAAGCTAATAGATTACCTTGATGGGTTGCTTCAAATTGTAGATTTCTTTTGATGTAGTCTTGAAATCTCTTGTTGAATTCTAAGTACTCTCCATTGATGAATCTTATAGCATATATACACAATTATATATGTATGTATATACACACTTGTGTGTGTTTATACACACATGTATACTTATGTGTATTCAAATCTTTAACTGTTAGAACGTAAAGTCCACCAAGATAATTGAGAGGGGGGGCGGGGGGGTGAATCAGTTATCAGATAAATACAAATTTTATCACCTTTAATAGATTTACACCATGTAAGCAATGTAATCAACAACCATATACAAATATACATACACAACAACACAATAACACAAGATATGTTGACTAGGGAACCTCTTGATCAAAGAGTAAACCCCGGTGGGAATGATGCCCTTAAAAAAAAGCACTAATATGAAAATTCCTTGTGAGAGGATGGACTCTGTTAGGAGTCTTATGAAATACATTCAGTACATATGAATATCTGTTAGGAGAATTTGAATCCCAGTTAAAAGATTCTAACCATGTTAGGAGTTATGGAAGACAGAAGGACCCATTGTCCAAATAGCTTCAAGGGAAAGATCATTCAACACACTATCCAACTAATCTTTGTATTACTCAACAAAATAATACCAAAAGATTACTAATCTTAATAGCTCATCACTTCTCCTCTGAATGTGCCAAACCGCACCAACTACTTTTATTAGGATTGAGTAATATTGAGAGGGGGGGTGAATTAGTATTATAAAACTTTATTTAAAACTTTAAACAATTATAAATAATCCAAAGTAATGCAGAAATGAAAATAACATATAATCATAACACATTACTCATGACACCATGATTTGTTCTTAAGGAAACCCTGATTAAAGGGAAAACCCCAGTGGGGATGGTACCCACAAATATGCACTAAAGTATAATGTCCATGCTAAGAGATCTAGCCCTGTTAGGAGCTGATTGTTACATAGTACATTTCCTTGCTAGAGGATTACAAAAACCCTGTTAGGGGCATACAAAACACTTAGTTAAAGGTGGTGAGCACACTGCTCTTACAATTAATACTGTCCCAAAATAGTTCACAAGAAGGGAACAATACAAGCACTTATCTTGTTTAGATAGTTCTAGTCGTAGCTCTACCTCCTACTAATCTCACATCTGACTTCTGCTATCTATTTCTCAAACTTGATATTATATTGCACACTCTTCTTTCACAAGAGAATCTATATTTATACACAATTTGCCTTCCAGTCGGCTCCACAAAATGTCATACTAAAACTTGTGCAAATGATATATATGGATTTGGCGCTATTATATTACCAAAGTGTTGGCACTATACTTTGTTTACATGACTTAGCACATTATCATATCCATCATACTTTCCTGAATTATC
Source organism: Chamaecyparis obtusa (assembly GCA_027943335.1). Taxonomy (NCBI): domain Eukaryota; kingdom Viridiplantae; phylum Streptophyta; class Pinopsida; order Cupressales; family Cupressaceae; genus Chamaecyparis; species Chamaecyparis obtusa. Next base: position 32,696 of record BSBK01015100.1, on the reverse strand, counting down.
GCAACTGTTCATGTACCCTAATATATTATTTTACTGACTTCGCATACCTTTTGAACACTATATCATACAACATCTATTCAAAACTTATGCGATCTTAACTAAAACATTTACATATACCAAAAGACCTCTAGTTAACTTTGCAAGCCATAATACCTTGTATGTCTACATCACTATCCAAAATTGTGGCACTGTACCCTATTTTCCTGATTCTGGACTTAGTCATTTTCATGACTGTGAATCTAGTGGTGATCTCCACAACATGCAATCATACTTATCATAAGTGTTTCCATAAATGAAAACCCTTAGAGGATTTCTAGTACTCCAAATCATCACATTCCAAGAATCTCTCCCTTTGGCATTGATGGCAACACTTAGAAAAATGATTAAGTGTCACAGAGTACTTCTCTTCTTTTCCTTCTCTTTTTCTCCCTCTCCCTTTGTCATCAATGGCAAAGGTTAATCTCAAAATTTCAAAAATGAAGCATAGGTGGTCTTGTTTTTGTTTACCAGATTTAAGACATCATGGAAAGATGTTTCCAAGGTCTTAAACTCCTCATCCCATGAACTTATCAGTAGCTCACTAACATGGATTAACCCATTCAGTGCATATGATGTTGTCTATGTTGCTTTAAGCTCAGTGAGAGTAGATATTGTCATTGAACTTTCAACCTTTATCATCTTAGAGAGATGAGTCTCCAATATTGAGAGCTTGGGAGTTAATAGGTGTCTTAGCACACCAAATATTTTAGCAACTCTCCCTTTCTCCATTTCCAGTATCCTTATTTTGTCTAGTAATCTGGATATCTCCTTGTCAATTTCTTCCACAGTTTGTGAGGATGACTCACAACTATCCATTATTCTATCAAGATTGACCCTATCTTTTGCTATACCCTCCTCTACATTTTTCAAATATCTATAGGGATTTATGCAATGGCTATAGAGTTTTATGCCTTGTGACACACAACTCTTGGCTTTAAGAGTGGTAGCCTTAAGAATGTCTAAGTCCCATGGGATGGACTTATGAACTTTGCTTAACTTTTTCTCCAAAAAGTTTCTTTTAGCCTTCATCTCTATTATTTTTAGCAATGAGTCAAAGTGACCATCAAGGCTATCCAGTACTATACTGAGATTTTTAGTTTCATCCTTTCCTTTTAGGATAAGTGGAGAGGGTAGTAACATGTTTACTATTTTTACTTCCTTGCCCATTATCTTGGCTCTTTTTCCTCCTTTCTGGATGGATCTCTCCTTAGCTTTAGCAAATTCCATGAATGAGAGTCTGTAAGAAGAATGAAAACTTAAACAAGTATTAATCCAAGAAAATGAAATGTTGGAAGATTTTACCAAAACCAAAGGAGAGAAGATTTCAAGATCAACCACAAAGCACTTCAAGAATCCAACAATGAGCCAAGAGATTTTGGTAAGGGGAAAAGCAAAGAAAAACCCCTTTGTGAATAAGAATATGGCAAAAAGCCTAAAAGATGAGAGCAATGAGCTCAATACAATAATGAGAGTAATGAGAGATTGAGAGAGAGAGGAGAAGATTATACAAGCAAGTGTGTGAGAGACATCTCTTAAGTAGAGATGAGTGGAGGAGTTTGCATGTAACTCCCTTCTCCTATGGATGCCACATTCATAAGTGTGTGAGGCCAAGTGTGAGATTCCTCGTAAGGAGGAATAAACTAAATTACAAATTAAATATTTGTCCTCACATATTCTACTAGAGGACAAAATAGAATGTAGGAGAAAGAAGACAAAAAGAAATATATTAGGATACCTTGGCTTATAGCCTAATATATTAGAACAAGAAAAGAAAAATGTCTAACCTTGGTTTATAAATACACTAAGGAAAGATTACAAATTCTAACATCCCCCTTTAATCTTTACTTGGGGGATTTACATCAAGGGAATTAAACCCAAATTTTTACAATGAGAGGGAAATGTCTCTTTACAAAATCCACAACTTGGTCTTCAATATAAGGAGGAGATTTGATTGTCTTGATCCAAGTCTTGATGTAAACTTCTTTAAGTAATAGGGCATGTGAAGAGGAAGTGATTCCAAAAGTGGGCCTTGAAGATTCACTTGAAACAAAGAAACATAGAAACACAAACCAAGGAACCTATCCACAAGAAGAATATCATCTAATATCCAAGTTAGTGTAACTTTGAAACTATTACATCAGAAAATATCTTTGAAAGAATGCATGAGATTTCATCAAATAAAGGAGCTAAACATGAAATCAAGATACAACAAATGGTCAAGGACCCAAAAATAACAATCATCCTTTCATCTCAAAATAATATGCTAATGTAGAAATGAGGCATGAATCAACATTGCATCAATCACATGGATATAGACAGTCCATTAATGAGTTACTGCAAGTGAATGGGTCATGACTCCATCACCTACAGGACCCATGATCTAAGCAATGAAGAATGCAAACTCATCACATTATTAAGGTTGAAAAGAAGAGTGAGGGAGAAGAAACCAAATTTGAGTAGAACAAATATCTCAAGCACCAATAAGTATTTGAATTTAATAGCCAATAATCACTACACTTATGAACCATAAGCAATGAACCATTAAGGAGATGATAATTTAAACCAACATTAAGATTTACATAAATTGAACTAAGGATTAAGAGAGAGAGAACCATGTACCATATACCTTCCAATCATATGAGAAATCAAACAAATTTCAAGAAGGATTTCAAGAACAACACCTTCACCAGAGAAAAATCAATGGAACAAGTTGATAAACATCAACTGAGTAAGTGCATCCATTGCATCTTACAGATGAAACAAGTTGATCAATATCAACTGAGTAAGTGCAGCCATTGCATCTTATAGATGGAACAAGTTGATCAATATCAACTGAGTAAGTGCAGCCATTGCATCTTACAGATGGAACAAGTTGATCAACATCAACTGAGTAAGTGCATCCATTGCATCTTACAGATGGAACAAGTTGATCAATATCAACTAAGTAAGTGCAAACATTGCATCTTACAGATGGAACAAGTTGATCAATATCAACTGAGTAAGTGCAACCGTTGCATCTTACAAATAGAACCATAGATCAAAAGGAGCTCAAAACAGATACAACAATAGATCATATAAAATATAAAAGCAATTAATGTTAAATAATGAAATCAACCATAGGAAGGAAATTTAGTATGATTATTTGAAAAAATTAAAAGCTTATCAACATGAAGGACATAAGAGAACAATTTATAATACTAAAGAAAGGAATACCCCCTGAAGATGCATCATATCACTAAAAAGGGCTAGTAACATTATGATGAATTGTAAATGCATGACGAGATGAATTATCATTATCTTCCTTAGAAGGTTGGTGATTTTGATTCATGAGTCTATTATCCTTTTTCTTTTTAAAGCAGTTATTAGTAACATGACCATCTTTCCCACAATAGGTGCAATGAGGTCTTTGATTTATCTTATGATGATTATGATTGTTATTATGAGAATAATTATAAGAGGTATTATTATTATGAGTTTGAGAATTATTAGTTGGATTTTGAGCTTTAAATACAAAAGCATGTTCAAAAGACTTAATAGTACCAAATTGTAATAATTTAAGCCTCCTCTTGACGTAACAAATTTTGAAAGATAGCATAAGTTAAATGAGGAGCTAAAGTAGGAATAGCAAGCTGAGAGTGAATGTTAGTAATAAATTGCTGAAATTCTTTAGGAAGACATTTCTTAAGAATAATTGTAATCAATCTAATATCACTTAAACTAACATTAACACCACTTAGTTGAGTTTTAACTGCATCAAATTTAAGTAAAAATTCATCCATATTTTAAAAGTCATTATACCTTAAGTCCTCCAAGTTGTCTTGGAGTTGAATGTTACGAGATTCTGAAGAGCTGTCATATGTTTGTTGTAGAATGGTCCACACTTCATGAGCTTTAGTGCAATGTCCAATTAGGACATAAAGATCAGGGATGATGGAGAGACCAATCAAACCAAGGGCTTCCTCGTTTTTGGTCTTCCATGCATCTTTTTATGCTTGTGAAGCAGAGGTAGCGGGTTCAATAGCTGCATCTGTAGCAACTTCAAGTAAATGTTTAAAACGAAATAAAAATGACACATGATTTTTCCATTGATGATAGTTAGAGCTATTGAGCTTTATTTCTAGGATTAAAGTAGACATGATAAATTAATCAAATTAACTTACACAAAGTAAATAACAGTGAATATATAAAGTGCAAGATTAAGAAAAGGAAGATTACTTGAAGTTAACTTCTTAATATAAGAGTTAAATAAAGATATTAAATAGATTTAAAAAATTTAATGTAAATGGAGAAACAATTTTTAAATGCAACGATTTATAGAACTAGTAATGGAAATTCCTTACGTAAGTCGGAATATTAAAAAAAAACTAAAGAAAGAAAGAATCCTAAATTAAACAAACCAAAGAATCTTCTAGGATAAGTGAAATAACTAATGATAGAGCTGAATAAAGAAACGAATATAATAGATAATTATTAGTGCTGCAAGATACCTGCAAAAACTGAGAAATATTTTATAAAAATAGATGTAATAATAACTTGAAATAATGATTAAACTGCAACAAAATTATTAAAATGCAGAGATTTGACTGTTTCAGAAATACAGTCTTAGTGCAGGAGTCATATCTCCCAAATGAACCATTGGATCTATCTGATTTTGAAATATGTTTTGTAAAACCTAATTATCTACAACTCCACTGAAGCGATTGACAAGATAATATCTGAAACAAAAGTTATTAGCCACTAAGTACGGGTCTATAAAACTGTCTTCAAAATGACAGTCACAGTATTGTTTAAATGATTTGCATGGAAGAAAATATATCATAAATATTAGTGAATATTAATTAAAAATAGAGATAAAGATCAAATGTAAGAGATAATATATCTAGAGATCTAATATCAAAGATCTAGAGTCAAGATGAAATATCAAAGATGTTGAGAATGAAAGTAAACCAAATGCTGAAAACTAGTATAAATAAACCTGCAGATCAAATAGTTAGCAGAGCGATAGATATAACAGATTTAAGAGAAGCTATATATATATATATATATATATATATATATATATATATATATATATATATATATATATATATATATATATATATATATATATATATATATATATATATATATATATAATGAAATATACAGATCTGAATATAAACTATAACCCTGCAAACGAGAAAGTTAAAAAAAATGTTAGATTTAAGTGAAAAACATAGATTTAAAGCCTACAATAGAGATGTTAGTAAAGTAAAATCTATGTTAGAAGTATTTAAAAATAGAGATATAAATCTGGATATAGTTGAGAAGTAAACTTAAAAAAATTGAAAATGAGATTGAAAGAGCTTAGATTTGGTGGCAAGCCATCCAAAACTAAAGGGTTAGAATGAAAAAAAGTTAGATTTGCAAAAAAAATCTGCAAAACAAATATTAGATAAACAAAGAGAGATTGCTCCTTTGAATGGCACCTTCCTACAAAACACTTAAACAAGGATTAGATAGCTCTGATACCATGTAAGAAGAATGAAAACTTAAACAAGTATTAATCCAAGAAAATGAAATGTTGGAAGATTTTACCAAAACCAAAGGAGAGAAGATTTCAAGATCAACCACAAAGCACTTCAAGAATCCAACAATGAGCCAAGAGATTTTGGTAAGGTGAACTCAAAGAAAAACCCCTTTGTGAATAAGAATATGGCAAAAAGCCTAAAAGATGAGAGCAATGAGCTCAATACAATAATGAGAGCAATGAGAGATTGAGAGAGAGAGGAGAAGATTATACAAGCAAGTGTGTGAGAGACATCTCTTAAGTAGAGATGAGTGGAGGAGTTTGCATGTAACTCCCTTCTCCTATGGATGCCACATTCATAAGTGTGTGAGGCCAAGTGTGAGATTCCTCATAAGGAGGAATAAACTAAATTACAAATTGAATATTTGTCCTCACATATTCTACTAGAGGACAAAATAGAATGTAGGAGAAAGAAGACAAAAAGAAATATATTAGGATACCTTGGCTTATATCCTAATATATTAGAACAAGAAAAGAAAAATGTCTAACCTTGGTTTATAAATACACCAAGGAAAGATTACAAATTCTAACAGAGTCTCATCAGTTCATCTTCATCCATGCTTTCCACATCAGAACTTACTAGTTTGGCAACACTTTCCAACAATAGAGATGAATCAAGACTAATTCCAGTGGTCTCCTCTACCTTCAATTATTTTTCTTGATGTTCTTCTTGATCTAACTCCTTCTCATGTACTTGTTCTGCTTGTTATTCCTCTTATTTCCTCTTTTCTGTATGTCCCTAGTCTTCAACTTCCATCGCATTGTCCATCTTGTCCATGAATGGATCATGTATATCATGCGAGGCATCAAGGCTAACAAGCACACCAGTGACAAAGAAGTCTAGTTACAAGTTATCTTGACCACTCTTATCCACTATTTTTGAACTCTCTCCCAAACCTAAGGACATAGGTTTATCAATTTTAGGCAATGACTCCCTTTTAGGCATTTTTTGCATTAAAAATTCATCTAATGCCTTTTGGGTATCTTCATTTACTTCATCGTATCTTCTAGCCATGATTTTGACTAGTCTAGTCTTTGTTCTTAAAAGAGGTTTTAGTGCTTTTATGATTCTTTCCCTTTCCTAGATAGACACAATAGGAAACATATCATCAATTATTCTATTTCTCATGTTCTCATCCTCTGAATGTGCTAACTATTTTTTGATCTCTAGCTTGTGTATAATTCTTTGGGAACCCTAGATTCAACTTCCAACAGATTCTTTTTGAAAACTAACAAATGCTCAATGATCACTTGATCCTCAGAGCTATATCTTTCATAGTATCTTTTTATAGATGCCAAATTTCCATCTTTGATAACCCTCTTTTGTACTAATTTCATATCAGGTTTCCACAAGGTTTGTGGATTCTTTTGAACCATTTCCTCTTCCTCTTTTTCTATACCCTTTTCTTCCTTTTTCTTCCTCTTTACCTGTATTTCTTTTTCTTTTGGGCTGATATTCCTAGAAGATCTTCTAAGAACCTTTGTAGTCACAGTTTCATGTGTTTCTTTTGGGGAATTGATTAGTCAATGAAGTTATCAATGGTACTTGTCTTCTTTGTTTCCAATGAAATGGGTGGATCAGTGGAAACATTGGAAGATGCCTCCATCTTGTTCTTTAAGTCCAAGTATTGCTTCTTTGTAATTCCCACCTTTGTAGTAATTTCTTCCACTATCTTGTTGACTTTCCTCTTTCTTGTTACTTTCTCTTATTCTTCTCTAACTTTTTCTTATTCCTCTTTTGCTATATGTACCCCATCTTTATTGAGTGGGATCATTTTTTGTTGCTAATACATGTTCTACTTGCATGGATAGTACTTCAACACTCACCTCATATCCCATAGGGTAACACCATTTGGTTATAGGCTCAACTACCTCAAAACAGACACAATCAGTTTCAACCATGAAATAGATGGTGTCCTCATACTTTTCTACTAGGCTTTCTAGAATTTTGTAACTTTCTTCATCTGCCTCTGCAAGATCTTAATCATGCCAAATAGTTCTCCATCAATCCAATCCTTTTTATGCCTTCTGTAGTATTTCAAGAGTTGTAGACTAGTGGGTTCATTGTCTTTCCAAGCTCTGGGGTGCATACTAGAGAAATTGTGAATAATGTGAAGGTACATGTGAATTAGTAGTGACCCAAACCTAAATGCCTTAGATTTGTCCCTCTTAATGACATTAACATTTTCCAAAAATTGTTGTGCTAGAACTTTACAAAGGTTGTACCACTTGTTTTCTTTAACCATTCTGTAAGCCATCATAATAGCTCGAGTTGATACATAATTGAGTCTAGAACTGTGGAACAATTTGTAGCCAATAAGAATTGCTACCAATCTGACATCTTGAAGGTATATATCATTTATAGTCATATCCCTCTTGTCCCATTTGGAGTGCGTGAGGGTTTTAGCATCCTTTCTTAAACTTTTCTCACTAATAGGTAGGGCTCCATCATTGTCAAGTCCTATGATATCATGAATCAACTGAGCACATATCTTTACTAGTTGATCTCCTATCCATAGGAACTGATCATGAACTCTACTCAAAATGATCTTGAACCATTCAACTTTCATGAATTCAATGAGATGGGTTAACTTGAGTATTGGTAGGTCTTTCAAATGTTTGAATTTGTCTATCAAAGACCCATTCACATCTATCATTCCATTCATCTCATAGAAGATGTTGACCTCCCCAATAATTTCATACTTGTAGTGTATGTATGCCCTAATATCCTCTAGATGCAATAAACCTAGGGGGTTTGGGAAAATGCCCCTTCCGGATCATCCTCATAGGATTTTTATGTATGCCTCTTGAACTTATACCTAGGTCTATCAACTACATCATAGATTACTAGTGCATCCATGAATAAAGAGATTAGGTCTAAATACCTTGAATGCACACAAATATGATGCTTTTCTTTATGCGAGCATAAAATCTCTCTACTAGATTACTGCTTCATCTTCACACTTCTGCTCTCCTTAGTTGCTGACCAAAAAGTGGTGGAGAAATGAAGTTTTTCAAGTCTTTTATCCATCTCAAGTTGAGTGTGAGCATTAAACTCTGGGAGTTCAACTTTGCATGTTGTTTGATCACTGCAAAACTCGCAAACATAGAAGATGAATCTCCAAGTGCTGTAATCTCATCCAAAGATTTATGAACATCTGTACATATCATACATAAGCTCACACGAGCTTATTCCTCTCATACAGGGGGTGGATATTTTCTATTGTTGTCATCCACTACTCCCCATTAGGCCATGAGGCCTTCTAGGCTAATGCCTCAAAGAATTCATCATGCAAGGACATAGCATCACAAGCTATCTCTCCATGAACCACAACCTTATTTAAAAATTTTAGTTGCCATATCTTTTCATTCTCTGATTTCTTCTTTTCAATTATGTAATCATTTAAGCTTTTACCACTGTCACTAATATTTTTCCTTATGACTATAGGTGGTGGTGTTTCTAGTTCATTGAATCTTCTTGGTCCTCTCCTATTGTTATCTCCATTGTATCTACAAAACTTCACAATGTGACCTAGATTATTGCATTTGTAATAGATGGGTGGTCCTCTTCTATCTTGACTAGTCTGCAGCTTACAGTACCTTGCAGTGTGTCCAAAATTATTGCATTTCTGACATGTAATCTTGGTTGTAGTTTCTTCTCTGATATAGTCTTTCTTATACCTGGATTGATCAGGTTTTTTGCAATCTTCCTTTTTGTGTCCTTACTCATAGCAATTAAAACAATAGCTAGTAAAGGGTTTAGAATTACCATTACTTCTACAGTCTCTTTTCATGTGACCAACTTTATTGCATCCAAAACATCTACCCCTAAAGGGTCTAAATTGTTCTCTATAATCTTCATATGTAGGTTTTTCATTTGGAATAGATTTTCCTCATTCTTGGCTTCATTTGGTTCTTCTTGAGTTTTTGAACTTTCAGCTTCATTTGGTCCACTTATGTTACCTTTAGTTCTTTGTTCATTATTCTTGTCATTTCTTATGTGTAACTCCTCAATAAGTAGTCTAGCTTGAGTGAGTTCACCTTTGATGATCTGATTATAGTTATCCAATTCTTGATATTTATCTTTTTAATGCTCAAGTTTTGTCTTCATATTATCTATCTGAAGGTTGGCTTGTTTTAGTGATTCTTCAACTTTATTTCTTTCATTTTTCTCATTCTAAATTTCCTTGATCATAAAGAGATTGATTTGTTCTTTTTCTTGCTCCAACATCTTTACTTTGTCTGATGTGTCATTGTCAGAAATTTCTTTGATTTTCTCCATAAGGTCTTGTCTCTGATCTTTTAGAGTTACAAGTTGTTCTTTAAGTTTCCTCATGAAACCTTCTTCTCTTCTTAATTTGAATTTTAGTTCCCCATTTTCAGCTTTCATCTTATCCAGATCTTCAAGTGAAGCTTCAAAGTTTACTTGAAAGTCTTTTGAATCCATTCTGATCTCCCTTAAGTTGTTAAGATTTTTCTCAAAGGGCCAATAGCTCTTATACCGATTGTTAGGATTGAGTAATACTGAGAGGGGGGGTGAATCAGTATTACAAAACTTTATTTGCAACTTTAAACAATTATAAATAATCCAAAGTAATGCAGAAATGAAAAGAACATATAAGCATAACACATTACTCATGACACCATGATTTGTTCTTGAGGAAACCCTGATTAAAGGGAAAACCCTAGTGGGGATGGTACCCACAAATATGCACTAAAGTATAATGTCCTTGCTAAGAGATCTAGCCCTATTAGGAGCTAATTGTTACATAGTACATTTCCTTGCTAGAGGATTACAAAAACCCTATTAGGGGCATACAAAACACCTAGTTAAAGGTGGTGAGCAAACTACTCTTACAATCAATACTGTCCCAAAATAGTTCACAAGAAGGGAACAATACAAGCACTTATCTTGCTTAGATAGTTCCAGTTCTAGCTCTGCCTCCTACTGATCTCGCATCTAACTTCTGCTATCTATTTCACAAACTTGATATTATATTGCACACTCTTCTTTCACAAGAGAAATCTATATTTATACACAATTTGCCTTCCAGTTGGCTCCACAAAATGTCATACTAAAACTTGTGCAAATGATATATATGGATTCAGTGCTCTTATATTACCAAAGAGTTGGCACTATACTTTGTTTACATGACTTGACACGTTATCATATCCATCATACTTTCCTTAATTATCACAACTGTTCATGTACCCTGATATACTATGTTATTGACTTTGCATACCTTTTGAACATTGTATCTCATACACTAGCTAGTCAAAACTTATGTGATCTTAACTGAAGCATTTACATATACCAAAAGGCCTCTAGTTAACTTTGCAAGCCATAATACCTTGTATGTCTCCATCGCTATCCAAAACTATGGCACTGTACCCTATTTTCCTGATTCTAGACTTAGTCATTTTCATGACAGTGAATCCAATGGCAATATCCACAACATGCGATCATACTTATCATAAGTGTTACCATAAATAAAAACCCTTAGAGGATTTTCAGTACTCCAAATCATCACATGCCAACAGCTTCATCATGTCTCAATACCAAATCTTTGTTCTTCACATAACATGTTACAACAAGTATTGGTCAATTCCACAATTCACTTCCACATGATACTACATTACAATAAGGAAAATAATCCTTCCCTTATACCACACTCAAATAATTGTTCAAATGAGTTGGCATACAAATTACAAAATAAAATCTTCCACACATTACACAATATTCCACAATTACATAAAACTGCCAGCTTCTAATTAAGATAATTCTTCACTCATGTGACATCTGACCTTGATGTCATGTCCACATCACAATCATCATTTCTTCATCATCTGTACAACTCTGCATGCTTAGATTCTATCCCGATTAGGAGATATCATCCGATTTCCACAAACTGCTTCTTAGGAACACTGTCTGAATACTGCTTCCACTGACTTACACAAAACTTTCATGAATAGTTGAATTTCCTTATGCGCTCTTAACCACAATCTCAAAAAATATCATAGATTAATTCCTCAACTTCTCATAGCTTGATCTTCAATATCCCACATGCACTAATACAAACACTATTTACTTCTCTGCTAATCTTCAGTAGATCACTTTGTTGACATCAATGACAATCACAGTCATGAATGCAACAACAACTGCTATAGAATGGCTATGAATACTCCCCCATGGGACATATTCAACATTCATTCCTAACATTAACTTCTTTCATCTTTACTCAATGCTTAAACCTACAAAGCCAAAATAAAGAAATTAAGGTTTGGGCCATGTTTTTTTTTTAGGTCTAACCCTAATTTTGAAATTAGGGTTAGGGATGGGTTTTGGAGACATTTTAAATTTTTGAATTTAATAATTAAGCTTTTCATTTAATTATGTTTATACTTTTATTCTCTGATTAATTTTATTTTAATGACTCTTGACTTTACACAGTTACTTTAATGAATTCAGATTTACTATTATTATTTTATTTTCTTCAAATTTTAAAAAGATTCCCTTTTATTATGTCATGCCCAAATTTTTTGCTCAAAATCACACCAATTTATTTTTAAAAAAAGCAATATAAGTTCAAGTCTAAGGTTATAAGTTGTCTATAGTTGTATAGTAGATCCTGAGAAGATGTGAATCAACTTGATTATCGCAAAACAAAAATACATAAAAGAGTTGAATCAATTTTCCTTTTCAAACGTTGGTGATATAGGTTACTAGTTGAATTAGTTTTATCAAGGGATTTTATCTAGGTAGTGAATTTGCAACCAAAGTACTCCTAACATTTAAGTTCATTCATAATAGTAACCAACTTATAATTTTAGCTATACTTATACCCGATAGTTGAGCCTATAGCCAACGCTATACTACAATGAATTGTTAAGATTCGTTTATAAAGGCATTGTGATAATATATCAAAAAAAATCTAATAAGCTAAATAATAACTAAACACATTTCATTGTTCATAAAATTAAGTGACAACATATTTTTTACAAATAATAATTATATTAATTATTAGTATTTAATAATTAATACAATTATTATATATCGTCATAAAAGAATTAAAAGATAATAACTATCTTAATTATGAATAAATATATTTATTAAATTATAAGATAATTAAATAATAATTATATTAATTATTTCATCTAATTAATATAATTATTATTATCAAATTAAGTAAATTAATTATCAAATGATAATTTTGTTAAATAATATTAAATATTAATTTTCATAGTTTTTAAATAATAAATTAATTATTAAATAATATTAATTAAAATAAATAGCATTTAATATAAAATAGCATTAAATTAATTATTAAATAATATTAATATTAATTAATATAAATATTAATTAATATTAATAAAAAACTGAAATGAAATAAAATAAAATTTAAATTTATTAAGGGGGGTTTTATTCCCCCCCCACTGTCACATCGCCCTTAGCAGCACGGGGCCCACTGCTGTCGGCAGTGGTACCCCAACTAGCAGGGGCCGTCCTACCTTAGCAAGGTGGTACCTTGCCCTGGCAAGGGCTGTCCTGCTTCGGCAGGGCGATACCCTACAAACCACCGACTCACAACGCGATCGGAGAGGGGTGTGGGGCTCACGGGCCCCCCCTATAAAAATTTTTTTAAAAAAAAATTCTTTTATAAATTTTTTTTTTTCAAAACACAAATTCTTTTTTCTACAAAGCACTTTTGTGCTTTCGGCCATTTCAAATGGCACTTCAATTTTTTTAAAATTAAGTATGCTTATTTATATTTTTTGTATTTTTGATATATTATTTCTTTTGAGTCTTTTTTTTTGTCTTTTGGGGTGGGGACCCAGCAGGGTCCTACCCTCTGACTAGGCTTCTGGACCAACTAGACATAGGTAATTTTTTTTTGTTTTTAATCCACATGTGGCTAGAAAATATACCTTTTAATTGACTGTGTAGTGGAAAATGTATGGGAAATTTTTCCCATACATTTTCCAGAGACCTGTAGGTCTCATTTTCTCAATTTTTGCCTTGCATTAGTTTGTTCTTTCTTCTTCTTTTTATTTCTTCTCTCCTTCTTTTTTTATTTTTATTTTTTCACTGAAGGTAAAAGTGTTTAGATTTATCTATTGATATAATTCTAACACTTTAAACTCCTTAATATATGTCTATTTGATCCAAGATTATTAATTTACAAAACTAAATGTCAACTTTTCTCAAGTATACTTTTTTTAACAAGATGCTAATATCCAAATAACAAGAAAACTTGCATTGCAAAAGAGGAGGAAAGAGAGAGAGTTTATATTTAAGAAATTTCTTCCTTTCTCTAACATTTATATACAATGAAATATTGCCAATGAACTACAATGAAACTACAATAAATTTTTCTCTTTATCAACATGGAAACATAAAGATATCTCAATGAGAAAATAAGAAATGCTCTTACATAAATTATTCCAACAAAATCTTTACATTCTTTTTTGAAACAATACATTTTATATTCCTTATTATATAAAACATGAATACACCAAAACTTTCCTTGAACATTACACTATATTTTCAAAAATAAAACTACCAACAAATCTTCCATACAACTTCTTCACAACTTGATACATCAACACTTGTCACAAATACAAGACTTGGAGTGATGACTCCATTACAAATTACATTGAACTCAAGGGATCCTCAAGACTCCCTTACATTAACAATAACATAAAACAAGTAGTATCCATATCAATCTTGATTACATCCTCTACTCCTCAAGGTTTCAACTTCAACATGAAGTCTTCAATGGCTTCCAAAACTTGCAAATAAACAAAATAGAATAGACCATGGGATCCTCACCTCCCATCCTAGGCTTCTAAGAAGCCACCCCCGAGCTTGGGGAACCATCACAAAGACAAGGAGACAATCAAGAAAACCCACAATAACAACAACAACAACAACAACAACAAAAAGGCAATGAATTCTCCCTTCCAAGGCTAAAACAAAGAGTCTCAAAATGACTCAAAAATAGGGGTGAAGGTGGAACCATACTCAAGGGGAGAAAGCACATCTCATGATAAGAGGTAAGCCATCACTTGGCTTCCTCATCATGTATCTTTCACCAAAAACACAATCTCAACAAACTCCTTGTGACCCCCAATATACAAAACAAACAATAGAGATGGCTACATGGAGCCCATACATCCATGTTTCATCCCTCTCCTATCCATGGAGAGACTCTACACCCTTGATTTTCCCAACATTCCCTTCACCCCCAAGGCTACTCTTCCCTCCCAAGGGTGAGTATGGCCTTGAGAACACTCTCATAATATAATGCAAATCAAGAAATTCAAGAACTCCATAAAAACTTCACTTTCACAACACAAAAGAAATAACACTACAACAAAATTAAGATTCACATAACATACACTATCACAAAATAACAAGATCTCAAATACAACACCTCAAGAACACAATAACTAAATTTTTGCATACAAGAAAATAACATACATGAGAACTCTTTCTCTCAACATGAAAAACAAAGCAAAATGAATAATACCACCAACCTTGATCCAAGCTTATGGAAGAAAGTGGATGAAGATCTTTTCCACTTTCCAAAGTCCTCTCCAAAATATCTAAGTCTCCAAATCTAGAGAGTGGGTGTCAACCCAATTCTTCCCCCAAAATTCCTACTAAAAGAGGTTTCCCACCAAACCCCCAACTAACCTTCATTAATAGGTATGGATCATGGAGATTTTCCATCCATCCTTGTCTCCCCTCATAAATGATATGGAGACCAATAATGGGGAAAGAGGAATGGGCTTGTCCTCATTTGCCAACCCTCAATTTTCGAAATTTCACTTGAGAGGTACTTTTGAAGGACCATAAATGAGTTATGGGCTCAATATTGACTAAAATTTAACACCCAAAGCAAGGTACATCAAGTGGGGTGGCTAAAAAAAATCCTAACTACACCCTAGGGGCTCATTTAACCTCCCTAAAATGCACTTGAAGTTTGAATTCAGGTTCAACATAGTTTGACTTACTCTAAGGCTTCCTAACCCAAGGCATGGGGATTCTAAAGGGGTACCATCCTAGTTTGATGGGCATCCAATCCTAAGTGGACATGTCATGGCCTTAAGTAAACACACATGTGTCAAGTGACACAAACAAAAATGACACATCACAAGCCATGTGACATATCCACTTGGACCTTCTCACATAAATCACATTTACAATAACATAACAATTAAACATATAAACTGAATACATTCATGCACAATACTTTCATGAATTAAATACAATACAACAAGGTTTTTTTTTGCTTCTCACTAGAAGCAACCTTGGCTCAAACTGATTTACACATAAGTCTATGCTCTGGTTCCCCGAATTTACCATGGTCTAATTCCCTGCACACTAAAGTCCAACATTAGTAGTCTAAGGAAATAAAATCATGTAAATTGATAACATTAATAATCAAGATAATTCATCTGACATTTCACAATTCATGTGACAATAATCATTCATCCATAACATACATACAACACATCATGAAATACATAATTCATCACTAAATTAAACTTATAACATCATCATTGCATATATAATTCAATTGCAATTAAACATCATCATGACATCATAATCATTCATAAAATTCACTTAATCTCAAATAAAGGTTCCAAACTGATATCATAGTTTCATCAAAATAACATAACTGAATGTGCAACTAAACTCTGAGGTAATAAAACCATAACATAAAGTATTAGTAAATCCATGGAGCATCAAAGTATAATCATCAAATATGTCTATCTCAAATGCAAAACTGAATGACTATGACAAGCTCGGGGTGAGGCCTCACATATTAATTATTGAGATTTTAAACATTTGGATATTGGATGATTGTTTTTAATTTATTTTAAATTCAGTAATGTTGTAATACTAAATTATGGACCTTTATTATTTTAATAATATTCTTGCAATTTGTTATTTTAAAATTTAAAATTTAAAATTTATTTCTAATTGAACAGTATTATTGTTTATAATATAATGCTGGTGGTAAAATTTAATATTTAATATTTTAATATTTTTTTAATAATTAATGGGTTATTTTTAGGGGAGACTCTTTAATGTCTAATATTGTACTTAGATTAAATATATCTCCCTTAGCATTAATGTTAAATTTAATATTAATGTTTTATATGGCTATTTTAATTTTTTTTAATTATATAATTGAGATTAATAATAAACCTAGGTAACTTTAAGCCTTTAGTAAAAATATAATATTTTGTAATAAAATATTTAAATATTATTATTTTAATGGGTAATATTTTATAACCCTACATTTTGCTTGGGGAAGATTTTCTTGGCCTTATTTCATCATTTAAATGGTTGATGTGATTTTGCGTTTTCTATCATAGTTAGTAACTTGGTTCATGATAGGAACCATTGGGGTTACTAATGCATTTGAACTAATCATTATTTTAATTAAACCCTTTTTGTGGTGTGTTGACCCAACCTTTGACTTTTTACTATTATCTAAGTTTTAATTTTCCCTTTGGCTTATCTCTTTTATTATCTCTTGTTTTGAATCATGTTAGGGTTTCTTAGAGACCTAGTTAGGGTTTCAAGTTGACTAATGTAGTTAACAATCAAGGAATGTTGGCAAGCTAGGCATGCCCTGATACGTCTTGTGAGTTAACTTGTGTTAGGTTATGCGTTCGTTCTTTTTTAGTGTTCCTTAGTGTGTTATCTTTGTTGTATTTTGTGTTTAAAAAAAAAATTGTTGTGTGTATTTTGCCCTAATTTTTGGGAATGACAAAAGACTATATGGAAAAACCACCAAAACAATCCCCAAGCTAATCAATAGATCAATTTTCATACATTAGGAATAAATAGATAAATATACCAATTAGTTCACAAAGAGGTATGTGCCAAAAATACACCATTAGTAGTGCCTTGTTTCAGATGAAGAAGTTGCATCTCAGATCTCAGAAGAAGAGGATGAGCCAAGAAATGTAAAAGGTTGATCAAGAGACACAAGTATGAGATTGTTGTTTAACACCACAGACTATTGGGTGTATGAAGCCAAACAATCACTTTACTTTTTTCTCCATAATTATGACTTTTCATTTCTCATTTGTAAGCTCTTTAAGAGTCAAGTGGATGATGTTTTATTGCACCATTGTAATTGATGAAAGCTATTGTAGTGTGTATCTAAAAACTCAGAGATAATTAATAAGAGATTTTCCCCTATTAAAAGTAGACGTGGTCAAATTGGTGAACCACTATAAATCTTTGTCTTCAATCTTTAATCTCATTTTTATTTTTTATTTTGTATTTTGTAACTTTTTGTTCCTTATTTGCAGTTATGATTATTCAACAATTGGTATTAAAAAAGGTATAAATTATTGGTCAAGACTTGGTGGTTGAAATTTTGAAATCATGGAAGATGTCAAGGTGGAGAAATTCTCTGGACAAAATTTTAGTTTGTGGAAAGTATAGATGCAATCCCTACTGATACATCAAGATCTTTCATTTACACTCAAGAGGGTAAAACAAAGAGGCCTTCTATGATGAAAGATGAAGATAGGGAAATTCTTGACAATAAGGAAAAGGAAACTATAATTATCTCACTATTCAATAATGTTCTCTTCAATGTTACAACTAAATCAACAATCAAAGCATTTTGGGATAAATTCAAATCCATGTATGAAATGGCATCATTTGCAAATGAAGTCTTCATCATGAAAAATTTTCAAAAACTAAAGTTGAAGGAATGAAACATAATGTCAAACCATAGAAATAAGTTAAATACTCTAATAAGCCAATAAAATTTAGTTGGAATGACACAAGATGATTAGAAAAAGGTTGTTCTCTTATTGTTATCATTACTAACCAAATGTGATGGAGTTGTGATAGTGGTTAGCACTTTGGTATCCCATAAGAACAAGATGGTTTTTAATGATGTAGTGTTTACTCTTCTCAATGAAAACATGGGGAGAAAGAACCAAGAATCCTCATCCGACAAAGCCTTAACAATTGTAAGCATCATGAATAGAGGAAGGAGCCACAATAGTATTGGTATAACTAATGCATAGCTTGATTGAGTGTTGATTCATATAGGTTTGCTGACAAGAAGATTAGTTATGGTGTTATCATTGATGTCAACTAAGTACTATGTTGGTTGAAAGTGAGATGAAAAGCATTTAATTTATTGAATTCAATGTGAGGTGAGTATGTTAATAAATTGGAGTGCACAATCAGAGATGAAGACTCAATGATGTTTCTTTTTATTCTATATATGACCACAGTGGCTAACAATAAGTATGTAGAGAGTTATGATCGATTAAAGAGAAACATGGTAGTCAAAATAATAGACTACTTTAGATTCTTGGGTCTTGGGTTTCGGTGCTTCATTTCATACCTCCCCATGTATGGAGTACTTCACCAATTACCAATAAGGTAAATTTGGAAAAGTATATTTAGGAGATAACAGAGCATGTGAAATTATTGGTAAACGAGACATTTTATTATCATTAAAAGGTGTTAAATTATTTCCCAAAGATGTCCATCATGTTCCCCAATTAAAAAAATATATGATTTCAGTAAGTCATGTCTACACATAATTTATTCTTACCTCTGTTAGAGATACATGGAAGATCATGAAAGGTTCTATGGTTTTTATAAAGAGAGATAAATTTGGCATCCTATACATTGCAGAAAATATTGGTGAAGTGGAAACTAGTATGATAGCTATGGATAGAAACTCAGAACCTATGGCATCAAAGGATCGGTCACATGGAAAATAAGGGTCTTGATATTATACACATTAGGTAACAACTTCTAGGCCTCAAATAAATAAATTTTAATTTTTTTTAACATTGCATTTATGGAAAACAAAAGTAGGCTAGCTTCTTAAAAGTTGGACATGGAAAGAAGAGTTGACCATTAGCATTGGTCTACTCTGAAGTATTTGGACCCACTGAGGTAACTTCCATTAGAGGATCTAAATAGTTTGTTACCTTTCTTGATTATTTCATAAAAAACTCTTGATATATATATGCTTCATAGGAAATCTAATGTATTTAGCAGATTAAAAAATTTCAAAGCCTTGGTTGAAAATCAAATTGGGCAAAAGATGAAATATTTGCAAACTGATAATGTTGCTAATTTTAATTCTCTGGAATTTGATATTTTTTTGTTAATAATGGTATTTTTAGAATCAAAATTGTTCCATTTACACCTCTATAAAATGGAGTTGTTGAGAGGTTAAATAGAACAATTTTGGAGACAAGATGTGTGCTTTCAAATGCAGGTTTAGGAAAAGAATTTTGGGTGGAAGGTTGCAATACAAGTGTGTATTTGATCAACCAAATCTGCTCATATCACTTGGATTTTAATATTCTATAAGAGGAATGGTTGGGTAAGAGGATTTATTACTCTCACATGTGGGTATTTTGATGTGAAGTTTATGCACATATTTAAGAAGAAAGAGGACCAAATTGTACCAAAAATCTAAGAAAGGCATCTTAGTGCGCTATGGAGAAGATCAATATGGTTCTCAAATTAGGGTTCTAGTGGAAAATAAAATCATGAGGAGTAGAGATGTTGTTTTCAATGAGAAAACATTTCTAGCTTTTGAACTTCAATAAACATAGTCCAAAGAATATGTCTTTCACAATTTTTTAAAATAATAATTCACGGGGCACCATACTTTGCAAAGGTTACATCCCACAAATATCTATTCACCTACTTTGTATTATCTATTGTCCCTGTCTCTTCCTCATACACTGGAAATATGTGTAATTTTGGTGAGGAAAACATGGATGATGATGGTAATAATCATAGTTTATAGAGAAATCTAAATACTCAAAGTGAAAAGAGTATTGGGTTTGAATTCAATAGCCTTGATGATCAACACTTATAATATTTATTGAATGACATAACACAACATAGAGATGAAAAATCTTTGTTGAAATAGTACAATCTAGATAGTATTAGAGGGAAGGCCTGCTAATGTGAAGTTCATCACCAAATGGTGTTTGCACCTAGTCAAAGTTTAGAAGACCATGGATATTTGTCCACGCAAGATGACCATCACACCAAATCTATCTCCACCCCCCAACAACATTCATTGAATATCCCTATGAACTCCATTATTGACATACCATATATCCATTGTAGTGAGGAACAAGTTCACCAAATAATTACTGATTTGGATTCCACACAAGGAAATAATGGTGGGAAAAACTATATACTACAAAATCATCAACATAAAAAAAAAATGACAGTGCTCCTTCCTCCACACAAGCCTTGGACAAGTTAAGAAATTATGGTCATCACCAAGAGGCCGATAACACGTAGACTAAAAACTCAAGAAATGTTGACATAACTGGTGATAGTAATGTTGGTGATCATTTCTGGTGTAGGAGCACCCTTCCAAGGGCTCCCACCAATAATTTTGGTTATGAAAAGAACTTCTTCAATGAAGTTTGTAAGTAGAATAAGATTTTTTGACTCATTTGTGTGTGAAGGCCTAAGTAGAGGGCTTAGTTTTTGTTGTGTAATTCCTTACTTGGCTATACAATGACTCAGGGCAGGTTGGTATCCTGAGGTCACTTCTTTTCTAGAAATTGATAAGTCTTAGTATAGAGGTTAGGAGAGTTGTTTTCATTATCCAAGCATGTAAAAGACCTTGGAAAGGTCTTAGGAGTGGAGTGAGCAAAAAAGTTGCGTGAGCAAGAAAAATTGATGTAACAGTTGCTAGAAACTATTCTTATGTTAAAGACTAAACTCACCAAGGAGGTTCCTAACACTAACTAGGCTCTAATCCTAAGGGGAAGCCTATATTAGACTTGAAAAACCTTAATGTCAAGGTTGGAAATTAGTATGTATGGAAAATGTACGGAAACAATAGACTGTGTATGCAAGAACAATGTTTAACAATAATTGTAATGGCTTGAAGTGTTGGAGTAGTGTGTTGCTATTGTTATCTTATGTTTGTGTGATTATATTGTGTTTGTTTTACTTAATTTATTAGTATCTAGATTAGGTTTTGATTTTTTAGTTTGTATTTCCTTAGCTTGACAAGTTTGATAGTCCACTGTTCACCTTGAAGGGACTAATGAAGTAGGGCTTGTAGCTCCTATCCCCACCATGGTAACTCCATGGAACTTTGGGATCAAGTAGTGTAGACCCTACCTTGTAAATATGTGCAAGTAGGGGCCTAGGATGGAGGTGCAAATAGGTGTTTGACAAAGCCCTAGGTGAGCTTGGCAGTGCTCACCTAGGAGCGGTCAGCAGACAAAGTGTTCTCAAGAGCAAAGGAATGAGTTCCATGACTCACCCTTTTTAGGAAGTGAAGAAGGGTGTTGAAGGTGTATTATTGTGAAGGAGAAGGTTTGAATAGTCTTGGAGAGGTGTTGTTGGAGACTAGGATAGTGAAGAGACCAAGAAACCCTTAAAACCCTTAATTTTGGCATAGGTGTTGTATGGCTTGCTGGAAGCCTGAGACCCAAAAAATCCTTGAGAATGGGTTATTAGTAGCAGATGTTCTTTAGAATAGGTGTGTTTAATCTTTAAGGAAAGGGTGTCAAATTCCCTATAAAATTGGAAGGAGGGCTAATTACGCCTCTTCCTTGTAGCCCTAGTTTGCAAAGGAACCCTCAAATCGGGTGATGACCCAACCAAGCCAATGTAATGGAAAGGTGTCAAATGCCATAAAAACATCTTGGAACTCATGAAATCCTCTTTTGGAGCTTGTGAAAGGAGTTGAACCTCAGAAGACCCTTATAAGCCTATGTAAGGGATAGTAGCTAGAGATCAAAGCTTGTAATGTTGGAAGATGAAGTAGCTTAACTTGGTGGATAGGTTAGGCTAGGTTAGGGGATCCTTGGAGGAATAAGGAACCCTATAGACCATCAAAGGTGTCAGAAGAACACTTGGATCCTAGAGAGGATTAGGGGCATAGACTAGCTAGTCTATCCTAGCTTCCCCATCAGCTTGGTATCAGAGCCAGGTTAAGGCTTGGGAAGTGGAAAGTGGATGTTTCAACCATTAGAAGAGTTAGTTAGATCATCAAACAAGTAGAAAATGGTGACTAATGTAGAGCTTGCTAAGAAGGTGG
Source organism: Chamaecyparis obtusa (assembly GCA_027943335.1). Lineage (NCBI taxonomy): Eukaryota > Viridiplantae > Streptophyta > Pinopsida > Cupressales > Cupressaceae > Chamaecyparis > Chamaecyparis obtusa. Next base: position 9,992 of record BSBK01015100.1, on the reverse strand, counting down.
AAGATCAGGAGGAAGCTGATAGACTCCTATAGGAAATATTGATGCAAATGGAGAAACTCTTGGATGATGTCCAAGAAAAAGTAGATAAGGTGAAAGACAGGATGGAGGAGTAGGATGCCAAAGGGAAAGAGAAAACCATTGATGATGATGTGCCTACACCTGATCCTCCAACCCAAGATGAGAAATTTCTTAAAGCTTTGAAGGCTATCACTGGAAAGGCACTTGAAGGTGTCCCATTACTAACTGGCAAGATGGATACAGAGCTTGTGATGTAATGGATTGAAGGCATGGAGAATCACTTCAAATGTGAAGAGATTTCAGAGGCATAGAAGGTCAAAGTGGCCAAATCTAGGTTGAGAGGACAAGCTTTAGCCTGGCGGAACTACTTGCAAGATGAAAGGGAGAAAGAGGGAGAAAACCCAATCTCTAATTGGAAAGCAATGGTCAATAAAGTTAGGGAAGCATACCTACCAATAGATTATGAAATTTAGTAGCATAGGAGAACGTTGAACCTCAGGCAGAAGGAGATGGATGTATCCACCTACACTGAAGAGTTCCACAAGTTGAGCTTAAGGTCAAAGATCAAAGAAGATGAAAGTATCAAAGTGGAAAGGTATCTAAGTGGTTTGAAATGGAGCATAGTAGAGGAAATGAGTTTGTTTACTCCCACCATGGTACTTGGATGTTAGCATATGGCACAAAAGCTTGAAGATAAACAAAGAAGAAAGCAAGAACCTAACTCCAAGAATAGGGGAAGAGGTAGAGACTCTAGAGGGGGTCAAAAAGGAGGTTCTAGTAGAGGTGGTGACTCAAGAAGCCAAGGAGAGAGAAGACTCTTGGAACAAATTTTAGAAATCAGTACAAGAGGATCTTTTGGTAGAGGAAGAGGTTCTTAAGGAAACAAAGGAAGAGGAGCAGGAAGAAGCATCTCCTACTTTGCCACCATGAAGTGCTATCAATGTGGATAGCTTGGACACCTTTCCTATAGGTGGCCTGATAAGTGATCATCCTCAAGTAGTGAAAAGAGGGTATCCTATATCCAAGAGGACAGCAATATCTCATGTACTAATGAGGTCAGCAAGTTAGAATCAGAAATGGGTGAAAACTTAATGTTTAGAAGAGTACTCATAAAGTAGCCTAATCAAGGTGAACCCAAGTAGAGGAGGGCTCTTTTTAGAGTTAGGTGCAAGATACAAGGCAAAGTATGCAAGGTTATAGTAGATTTAGGGTTTACTGATAACATCATAGCAGAGGAAGTAACAAAGAAGCTAAAACTTACAAAGGTTCCCCATGCAAATCCCTACAAGGTGACTTGGTTGAATCAAGAGAAAAGTGTGATAGTTAATGAGAAGACATGGGTGGAGTTTTCAATTAGAGGCTATAAAGACAAAGTTATTTGTGATGTATTTCCCATGGATGCATGCTATATTCTATTGGGAAGACCCTAGCAATTTGATAGAAAGGTGATCTATGATGGAGAGGAAAACTCCATTTCTTTCAAGAAGGATGGGAGGACTTTTAAGATTTAGTCCTTAATAGAGAATGAAGAGGGGGACTTCAAAGACACTTAGTGTGTTTCTTAGTAGTGGTAAGGAGTTATTACATGTATTACATGATGAGGAGACCATAGGATGTGCTATCATGGTGAAGCCAAAGGACAAAGACAAGAAGTTGTAGGTAGAAACACCATTGGAAGTGCAACAAATGTTGGAAGAATTCAGAGATATTATAAGTGATGGAACCCCTACCACCTTACCTCCAAGAAGAGCTATAAGTCATCCAATTGAATTTTTTCCTAGTGCATCTCTACCTAATAAAGCAGCATAAAAGCTTACCCCTAATCAGAACAAAGAAGTGACAAGACAAGTGCAAGAGCTATTGGATCAAGGGCTGATCAAGAAGAGTATTAGTCCATGTACAGTCCCAGTGGTCTTGGAATCCAAGAAAGGAGGAAAATGGAGACTTTTCACAGACTCAAGGGCTACCAATAGGATCACTATTAGGTATAGGTTCCCAATTCCAAGAATAGAAGATTTGATGGATTTCTTAGGAGGTGCTATGTACTTCACTAAGTTGGATTTAAAGAGTGGTTATCACCAAATCAGAATTAAGGAGGGTGATGAGTGGAAGATCACTTTCAAAACCATAAATGGATTATATGAATGACTTGTAATGCCTTTTGGGCTTACTAATGCCCCAAGCACCTTCATGAGGTTAATGAATGAGTTCTTGAAGGACTTCACAGGAAGATTTGTAGTGGTGTATCTAGATGATATACTCATTTATAGAAAAACAAAAGCAGAGCATCTTTAGCACTTAAGGTTGGTTATGAAGAAGCTACATAAAGAGAAATTAGCCATCAATCTAGAAAAGTGGTGTACAAGGGTACTCTGAAAATGGACCCAAGCAAGGTGGAGGCAATCTTGAATTGGCCTACCCCAAAAATAGGGACAAAGTTAGAAGTTTTCATGGCTTGGCACAATTTTATAGAAAGTCTGTGAGGAACTTTAGTGGGATATGTGCACCCATATTAGACACCATCAAAGGAGGACTAAAAACAAAGTTTAAATGGACTGAGGTAGTTGAGAAAGCATTCCAAACATTGAAGAAAGAGGTAGGCTACCAAACCTATCTTACTCTTACCTACTTTTGACAAATTGTTCACCATTGAATGTGATGCGAGTGTTGTAGTAGTAGGGGGTGTGTTGAGTCAAGAAGGAAGGCCTATGGAATTCTTTAGTGAGAAACTCAATGAGGCAAAGAAGAAGTATTTAGCTTATGACTTGGAGTTGTATGCATTGGTGCAATCTCTCAAGAAGTGGAGACATTACCTTTTGCCAAAATAATTTGTGGTGTTTACTAATAATCAGGCTTTAAGCTACATAAACACTCAGGAGAAGCTTAGTAACAGGCACTTGAAGTGAATGGATTATCTCCAATCCTTTACCTTCACAATCAACCACAAGAAAGGGCAGCTCAACAAGGTAGGAGATGCTTTGAGTAGAAATTTATTGACTATCCAAGAAGTACAGCTACAAATCATTGGAATAGTAGGTTTTAAAGACTTATATGAGGAGGATGAAGACTTCTCACAAGCCTACAAGGTGTGCTTAGAGTTTGAGAACCATTTCCATGGTGAGTTTGTAGATTATACCCTTCAAAATGGATTATTGTTCAAAGGTAATCAACTTTGTGTACCTAGAGGATCCATGTGGGAAAATATGATTCAAGAGAAGCATAATGGAAGTCTTAGTGGTCATTTTGGAATAAACAAAAACATTGGAGTTAGTACAGAGATACTACTTTTGGCCTAAGCTAGCAAGGGATGTAAGGAGGTATGTAGAGAAATGTGGAGTATGTCAAAGAGCTAAAGGAGGTTCAAGCAATACAGGACTCTATTAACCTCTACCAATTCCAAATAGGCCTTGGGAGTGTGTAAGTATGGACTTTGTGGTTAGACTCCCTAAAACCAAATCAAGTATGGATAGCATCTATGTTGTTGTTGATAGGTTCTCTAAGATGAGTCATTTCATTCCATGTAGAACTACTCATGATGCAAGCTATGTAGCACATCTCTTCAAGGAGATAGTTAGGATTCATGGACTCCCTTTGAGCATTGTGTCAGATAGGGATAGAAAGTTCATGGGCCATTTTTGGAAAACCTTATGGAAAAGACTGGGAACTAATCTCTCTTTTAGTTTAGCATACCATCCTCAAACTGATGGTCAAACTGAGGTCATCAATAGGGTTCTTGGTAACTTGATAAGATGTTTGAAAAAGGAGTATGGGTAGACTTGGGATCTTGTTATATCTTAGGCTGAATATGCTTACAATGACAGTGTAAATAGGACCACAAGAAGAAGTCCTTTTGAGATAGACTATAGAAGACACCCTAGAGGTGTGTGTGAGTTGAGAGACTTAGGTTATATGGAGTTGAAGAGTGGACAATCTGAAGAGTTCACTCAAACTATCAAGGAGGTTCAAGAGAAAGTGAAGAAGACCATTATGGAATCCACTCATAAACTCAAAGCTAAAGTGGATGAAAAGAGGAAAGAAGTACAGTTTTAGACTGGGGACTATGTCATGGTCTATCTTAAAAAATCAAGGATGCAAAAAGGCATCCCACCAAGCTACAGATGAGGAGAGTAGGCCCATGCAAGATTCTAGCCAAATATGGAGAGAATGCCTACAAAGTGGAATTTCCATCAGACTTAGCCATCTCATCGGTGGTTAATGTTGCAGACCTAATCAGATTCAAGGGAGCTATCAGTTAGCAAGATACAGCTCCACCAAAGGTACTACAAGATATAGACACCAATGCATTCCCCAAGAAGAAGCCAGCCCAAGCAGAAAAAGTTTTGGAATCCAATGTGAAGAAGACTACAAGGAATCAAGTTTACATGGAGCACCTAATAAAATGGAAGGATCAGTCTAAATCTAAAGCTACCTAGATTGAGGAAGGACAGTCCAAGAAATTTGGTATTGACTTGGCTCTTCTTGACCCCAAAGTGCCTTAGTTGTGTTGAGGGGGAGTATGGTGCAGGAGCACCCTTCCAAGGGCTCCCACCAATCATTTTGGTTGTGAAAAGAACTTTTTCAATGAAGGTTGTAAGTACAATAAGAGTGTTTGACTCATTTATGTGTGAAGGCCTAAGTAGAGGGCTTAGTTTTTGTTGTGTAATTCCTTACTTGGTTGTACAGTGACTCAGGATAGGTTGGTATCCCGAGGTCACTTCTTTTCTAGAAATTGATAAGTCTTAGTATAGAGGTTAGGAGAGTTTTTTTCATTATCCAAGCATTTAAAAGACCTTGGAAAGGTCTTAGGAGTGGAGTGAGCAAAAAAGTTTCTCGAGCAAGAAAAATTGCTCTAAAAGTTGCTAGCAACTTTTCTTATGTTAAAGACTAAACTCACCAAGGAGGTTCCTAACCCTAACTAGGCTCTAATCCTAAGGGGAAGCCTATATTAGACTTGAAAAACCCTAATGTCAAGGT
>BSBK01015099.1:0-97635 GCA_027943335.1 Chamaecyparis obtusa | reverse complement strand
TATATTACATAGGGCACACGCCCTATAGGGTGTGCGCGCTTTCTAAAGGTTTTGAATTTACCAATCCTAAGGCTTTGATTTTCCTTGGAGATCCAACCCAAAGGCTTGGACGATTGAAATAGGCCTAAGACATGTTTTCTAGTAGACATACAAAAAAATGACATCTTTTTTGTGTGCTCCTCGTCAGGTTTACTCGTGGTTCAATAACATAAAAATAAGATGATGTGATATTGTAGATCTCTTTTTTAGCTATCTAAGCATATAATTTATTCTAAATTGTGATTATGTTAAGTTTTTCAACTCTAATTTCTTTTGTGTGTATGTCCATTTTTTGTAAAAAACCAACATGTAGTATTTTGGGCATAGATTTTGGCTCGTTCATTGAATTTTGCAATAAGTTACATTTTTAGAAACTAGACTCCATTCTACACACTTTTTAAAAAAAAAATTAATTTTCTATTAGTTTTAAATTATTTATAGGGGGAGCACACAGAAATTTCATCTTTTCAAGATGTGTGCACTTCGTAAATTCATAAAAAATTATACGTTCATAAAAAAAATTACCAAAAAAATCTAGGATAAACTACATGGTGTTAGCTAACTTCTCATTAGAGCGATTAAAAAAATTCAAAAAAAAAGTTAACATTTTAGGGGGAGCACACCAGACTCTATGTTATGTTTTTGGACAAAAAATAGGACCACTTTTTGTGCTCCCCCTTTTTGAGGGCCTTAATCTACACCATTTTCAAAATATGTTAGTACTTTAGGAACTAGATTCAAAGTATTACAACTCTTATTTTTGTCACATCTCAAAATTTTGAGTCTAACTATCTTCAATTTCTTGTTGAAGTTCAAAGTTTGTTGATTTCAGGAAAAAAGTGGCAACTTATACCCCCTTTTTGGTCCCCCATCTTTGTGCACTTACCAGTAGATGATCTACCTTAATACAACTTCAATTCAAGATGTACAGATCAATGTTAGGCTCATTCAATCCTCTGATCATTATATCAATTCTATTTCAATCAATATTCACTTCCTGGCGCTTGATAAAAATCTACAGTTTAGTTCTTCTTAGCCAGTTTGATTAGGCATGCATAAAAACTTGTTCACATGATAATTTTGCAGTCTCCTTCTTCTGGCATATATTTCATTATGAAACTCTAATCTCTTAAATAGACAAGTAAACCATTTTCTTCTCCTCCATTAGATTTTTCCACTGAATCATCTTCATTGATTTTGTCGCTTTAACCTTCCTAGGCTAATGTGTCAATAACACATTTGATTCTCATCCTTTAGATCTTTCTTGAATTTTGTTAGTTGTCAATCTTTGTAACAAACTTTATCTCCAACCTTGAAATCATACACTTTCCAACTCATCAATCCTTATTGGCTAAACTAATCATTTATTTCCTTTTCTCTGTTCGGTTAACAAAGAAATGTGTCAGTGAAACACAAGCTCGATATATACTGTGCTTGGTATACACTACACTTCATCAGTATATACTGAAATGCTTCATTAACCGACAACACTGCTTTGTGTCTTTCAGCTCTTTTCCTCATCATAGATGAATGAAACATAATCAAGTCAATATCATAAGGTCATAGACTAATCAACAAGTTACCCAATGTATTATTTATCCTCATCTTTCATATACATCTTCCTCATGTAGATATATCTAAACTTCATCTCTTTCACTCCTTTTCTACATATGTTTCAGTATAGTAACTTACAAGAAAAGTGTTGTCAAACTAGTAACATCAATGACAACATAATACTAATTTAATCATATTACATATCTAATCAAAAATTTAGTTATCTTAAATCACAGATCTTCAATTAGGTTCTAAATCAGTTGTAGTTCATCAATCTCTCCCTTTGGCATTGATGGCAACTCAAGTAATATGAAATATACCATACACATACCAAACATGTATTCTATAACTCTATGAATAAATTGTTGTACAAGCTCTCCCTAGCTTAATATGTTTAATTACTACGTTACTAAATAGCATTACAAATGCAGCTTGGCCATTCTACAGATATGCTCTTTTCAACTCTCAGGTTCCTACTTCTATTCTCAGTAACCGATCTTCAATGCTTTTCCTTTCTTCCAGATTATCTCTCCCTTAGATAGCTCTCCATCGGTGCATATTGTTTCATATTGTTTATCTCTCCCTTTGACAACAATGTCAAAGAAACAAATAAACACACTGCTCTGTAGTAGCCATGTAACTCTCTGTTGTTTGGTTCATTCTCTATATCTCTGTATACTGATATGCCAATCTGTTCCAATTCTTCAAACTTTCACAACCTTAGACATGATCTAAAGTGTGAACTATGTTGCATCAACATGAATGATCTTTTGATAAGATTAGGCTGATGCAACATCCAGATCACATTAGTGACTAGTAGATAGGGGATGGACCCCAAGTCTAGTCCTTAAGTATTCAAATGTATCCTTCGGAAGAGGCTTTGTAAATATGTTTGCAAGTTTTTCTTTTGATGTAACAAATTCTAGCTTCACTTGCTTCTCCTGTACTTGTTCTCTTAAGTAGTGATACTTAATATATATATGCTTTATCTTAGAGTGCATCACTAGATTCTTTGAAATGTTAATGGCACTAGTGTTGTCACAATATATAATCACTAGGTCAGTGATTACCTCATTCATACCTTCCAACACTTGCTTAATATATGCAATGTTTGAATAATTTGTAGTAGTAGCAACATACTCTACTTCAGCTTTGAACAGATAAATGCAAGCCTCATTCTTACTTGTCAATGTAACAAGTCTTTCACCAAAGAAAAATGCTCCTCCGGTGGTACTTTTTCTGTCATCCACATTTCTAGCCCAATCAACATCGGTAAAGACCTTCAGTTCAAATTTTCCTTCCTTAGGATACCATAATCCATAATCTTCTATTTTCTTCAGGTATCTTAAGATTCTCTTTGTAGCAACCATGTGTGATTCTCTAGGCTTTGTAAAAAATCTAGCAACAATTCCAACAATGTGTCCTATATCTTGTCTACTATCAACTACATACATTAACTTACCAATCATAGATCGGTACAGTGTCTGGTTTACCTTTGTAGTTTCATGTTCCTTAGTCAATTTACATCTAGTATCCATCAGTGTTCCCATACGTTTAGCATCTTCCATGCCAAATGTCTTCAATACTTCCTTTATGTATTTAGATTGTGTGATGAATATCCCATCATTCTACTGAATCACTTGTAAGCCTAGAAAGAACTTAATCTCTCCAAACATAGATATTTCAAACTCTTTTCTCATTTCATTACTAGAAGATTTACATATGTGATCTTGACCTCCAAAAATAATATCATCCACAAATATTTCAGCAATAAGAATAGTATCATAAGTATCTCCTTTCATATACAAATTGTTGTTCTTACTAGTTCTAACAAATCCAATACTTAACAAGTAGTTATGCAGCCTCTCATACCAGGCTCTCAGTGCTTGCTTCAAACCATATAAATCTTTATGTAATCTACATACCATGTCTTTGTTTTCTGAATCAATGAACCCTTTTGGTTGTTCTATGTAGACCTCTTCTTCAAGTATTCCATTCAAAAATGCTAACTTAACATCCATTTGATAAACTTTGAATTTCTTGTGTGCAGCATATGCAAGTAACATTCTAACTCCTTCTAATCTAGCAACAGGTGCAAATTTTTCACAATAATCAATTTCTTCCTCCTGTGCATATCCCTTGCATACTAATCTAGCTTTATTTCTTGTTACCTCACCATTTTCATTCAATTTTTTCCTGAGTATCCACTTAGTACTGATAACATCCTTGTCCTTAGGTCTAGGTACTAAGGTCCAAGGTTTGTTCTTCTCCACCTATTCTATGTCCTCTTTCATTGCATTAACCCATTCATCATTTTCTAATGCAACTTTTACATTCTTCGGTTCAAATTCACAAACTAGACATGTACCTTATCTTGTCTTACTCCTCGTTTGCATGTCAGCTTGTCTTTCTCCAATAATTTGTGTCTCAAGATGATGTCTCCTAAACAATCTTGCCAGTACTTAGTCTCTTCTTTCCTATTCATCTTGGGCAGGTTCATTTTCTTGCTCAGTAGGTCCATCCTACTCGTCGGTTTCTCTTTCTTGTTCATCGGTATTGTTTTCCTACTAACCGGTTATCACAGTCTGTGGCTTCGGTAGATAATCTGGTTGTTCAATGTAAGTGAATCTACCATAGGATTTTTTTTCCTTTCTACTTTCCTCTATAATCTTATCATCAAACTCAACAACTTGAACATTAGTACTTTCAATCATTTTATTAGTAGCTTTATTCAGACACTTATATGCTTTTCTTTTACTGGAATATCCTAGAAATATCCCTTCATCAACTTTTGAGTCAAACTTTCCATTTCTTTCATCTTTCAGAATAAAACATTTTCTTTCAAAAATCTTGAAATAACTTACAGTGGGTTTGTGTCCAAACCATAACTCATAGGGTGTCTTGTTAGTGTCCTTCAATTAAACTCGGTTCAAAACATAAACAGTTGTACTGACAGCTTCTCTCCAATTTGTCTGAGAAACATTCTTTTGTAGCATTAGTGTCCTTGCACAGTCAACTATTGACCTATTCCTCCTTTTAGCAATGCCATTCTGTTGAGGTGTCCTCGGTGTAGAGACCTATCTTTTAATACCATGCTCATTATAGAAATTAGTAAATTCATCAGAGATAAATTCACCTCTTCTATCAGATCTTAGGCATTTCAATTCCTTACTAGTCTCTTTTTCTAATTTTTCTTTATACCACTTGAACATATTAAATGCTTCAAATTTTTCTTTTAAGAACATGCCAATCATCAATCTAGTATAGTCATCAACAAAAAGAATAAAGTATCTATCACCATAATAACTCTGAGTTCTCATAGGACCACATAGGTCAGTATGAACCAACTCAAGTATCTTCTTTGTTGAATAATCTTTTCTTTTGAAACTAGATTTAGTCATTTTACCTTTCTAACATTCATGACACATAACATGATTAGGTTTTGACAAGTTAGGTAGACCTCTAACTCTTTTTCTTTTACTGATCTTAATCATGTTATCAAAATTCACATGGCATAACCTTTTATGCCACAACCAAGCATCTTCATTTTTCATCATCAAGCAAGAAGACTCATCAGTATCAAGATAAAATAGATTAACTTTTTTTTGTTCTCTAATTCCAACTAGTCTTCCTCCATCATCAAAAAATTTCACTTTCTTTCTCTCAAAAGCAACTCGGTGACCCGAATTGTTCATTTGTGCCACACCTAATAGATTATAGTTCAGTCCATCTACCCAATAAGCATTTTCACATTTTACTCTATCATTTATCATCAGTGATCCTTTACCTCTTACCATACAGGGTGTATCATTACCCATCTTAACAGAACCTCCATTGTATTCTTCAAGATGACCAAATTTCTCTTCATCACTAGACATGTGATGTGTATAGCCACTGTCTATGATCCATGTATCATTTTTGTTAACTTTAGAGATCAGTGTTGTTTCTACATGTTTTTCTTCTTCCTCAGAGTCATCTTTCATAGCAACAAATACAATTTCTACATCATCATCATCATCAGATTCAAATTCATTTTCTTTGGCTATGTAACATACCTTTTTGCCTTTTTCATTATTGTCTCAGTTGTCTCTATTGTTGTGTCGGTAGATCCTATTGACTCTTCTCCCATAGCTTCCTTCAAATCGGTCTTTGGTTCTTTCATCATCTTTCTTATGTGGACATCTAGCAGCAATGTGGCCAACCTCTTTGTAGTTAAAGAATGCTAAAGGTAGCTTACCTCTATACCTTCCTTTTCCATTAGGTAACCTTCTATCCATAAGAGCTTCAAGTTCAGCAAGCTCATCATCGGTATTGTTATCACTATCATCATTCTTATTATTCTTGCTACTAGACTTACCAATCTTTAGAGAAGACATGAAAGTAGATTCAACAGATGGAACAACACTATTGTCAAAGTTATTTAGTTCAAAGGTTGTAAGTTTACCAATTAGATTGTCAAGAGTAAGGATATTACCAGCTGTAGACCTTGTTTCATGAATTGCAGATATTCTGATTGCATAAACTGGCAATAAGGTTATGAGGAATTTTCTTACCACTGTCTCTTCATCAATAACACCATCAAATGCTCTAATGGCATGTACTACCTCTTTTAGTCTATTTGTGTACTGCACAATATTTTCACCTTCCTTCATCTTCATATCATCGAATCTACCCCTTAAGATTTTAGCTCTGGCTCTTTTGACATTCACATCACCACTGTAAACTTGAGAAATTTTATCCCACGTACCTTTGGTAGTAGTGCATCTTTTAATATCTTCAAATTCCACATCGGTATAGGCAGCAGCAATCTCCATCATAGTAACATTGTGTTCATGCTTGTCTCTTAGTTGATCAAGGGTCAAGGGACCAGTGATTGGTTCAATGTAGCCATTCTCCATCAGATCTAGTGTAGAATTCCCAATTCCAAATATGTGCATCTTCATTTGGCTTTGCCATACTATGAAGTTATATTTGTTCAGCTTTGGCACTTCCCTCTTATACATTTTGAGATCTTTGTACTGAATTCCTTAAAACTCTCTTCCAAGAAAGCAATGCTCTAATACCAAATGTTAGAATAACTGAGAGGGGGGTGAATTAGTTATCCACTATCCCAAGTCAAAATGTATAATCCAAAAATAAATTACTTAAACTTCTGCTACTCGGTAACTTAAAATACTCTAATGTATGTGCTTTTACCAATTACCAACCTATAACATATAGTGACTACTGATCAAATCCAATATGCAACATGTAAGTATGACATCAAACAAATATCACAATCAACACATAACACAAGATATTTAATGTGGAAACTCTGTGAAGGGAAAAATGACCTAGGATCGACAACCCAAAATATTCACTCTTCTAAAGTGAGGTCGGTGAAGACCCAACCCTGTTAAAGGTTACAAACACACTGTTAGGTGTGACCTTGTTAGAGGATTTTAGACCAACTGTTATCATCCAACCAGCATTCACTATGAGGTTGACAGGATAATAATGTTCATTCTATGAATGATACATAAAAGATTTTCCTAGTCCACTCAGTTAAGAGATTTGACTGTATACAATGGTTAAAATGTAACAGTAGGTGATATGCCTTAATACAACTTCAATTGCAGATGTACAGAACAATGTCAGGCTCATTCAATCCTCTGATCATTATATCAATTGTATTTCAATCAACATTTAGTAACTTACTATCACTTGGTAATAGCTTCCTGACGTTCAGTAAAACTCCGTAGTTTGATTCTTCTTAACCAGTTTGATCAGGCATGCATGAAAACTTTTTCACGTCCCTTCTTCTGGCATATATTTCATTATGAAACTCTAGTCTCTTAAATAGACAAGTAAACCATTTTCTTCTCCTCCATTAGATTTTTCTACTTAATCACCTTCATTGATTTTGTCGCTTTAACCTTCCTTGGCTGATGTGTCAATAACATATTTGATTCTCATCCTTTAGATCTTTCTTGAATTTTGTTAGCCATCGATCTTTGTAACAAACTTTATCTCCAACCTTGAAATCATACACTTTCCAGCTCATCAATCCTTATCGGCTAAACTAATCATTTAGTTCCTTTGCTCTGTTTGGCTAACAAAGAAATATGTCGGTGAACACAAGCTTGGTATATACTATGCTCAGTATACACTACACTTTGTTGGTGTATACTGAAATGCTTCATCAACTGACAACAGTGCTTTGTGTCTTTCAGCTCTTTTCCTCATCATAGATGAATGAAACATAATCAAGTCAATATCATAAGGTCATACACTCATCAACAAGTTACCTAATGTATTCTTTATCCTCATCTGTCATATACATCTTCCTCGTGTAGATATATTTGTTCTTCATCTCTTTCACTCATTTTCTACAAATGTTTCGATATAGTAACTTAGAAGATAAGTGATGTCAAACTAGTTGACATCAATGACAACATAATACTAATTTAATCATATTACATATCTAATCAACAAATTAGTGATCTTAAATCATAGATCTTCAATTAGGTTCTAAATCTAGTGTGATCTTAAGTCACACTAGATGAAATCATATTTATACATGATTGTGACAAGAGGACCCTTAGCCCCAAAAAACTCAGAAAATATGAGGAGTTATGTACAAGGAAAGCAACACAAGAAAAGATGAGAATGGAATGCAAGAGCAAGGAGATATTTGAAAATGTAAAAGACATATTACAATAGGTCATACCAGAGAAACAAATGAATAAGGACACACCAATAATGGGCCAACTTCCTACCCTTGCAGAAGAAATCAATACCCCTGACATTGAAGCTAAGAAAAGAATTGAAGAAATCGTAGAGTCAAAGATTCAACATAAACTTGCAGAGAGAATCAGCCAAGAAGTGGCAATAAACAAGGTGAAATTATCTGAGGTAATAACTGATATACAATCTATTACTTAGTTAATTAGTCAAATATTAATTAAGCTTTGCACTATGGAGACCTTCACTGCTGAGATCAGTGAAAAAGTTAGAAAACTAGATACCAAAATCCAACTCAGTGCACAAGAAGCATTAACTGAGCCAGATGCTTTTTCTAAGCATATACTAAAAGTTAAGGAACTCAGGTAGTTAAGAGTAGATCTAAGGATGTAGGAAGAAAGGATAAGTGACTAGGTCACTGAGCTACAGACCGAGTTGCTTCCATACTTGAAATTGTTTGAGAAACACATTGTCAAAGCACAAACACTTGTTGCAACACCAAATATTTTTGTGTTGGAGAACATCTTTGACATGCATGCACAATTTGGTCTTGAGAACATTGCTCTAACCAACTTGAAAGAGGAATGGGAGAACCTTATGGATTCTTTGAAGAAAACCCATTAGCATATTTTTGACAAATTTTAAGTATACACCTTTTTATTTGGCATTAATATCAAAAAGGGGGAAAATTGTAATGTATATGCCAAATTATATAAATAAATGATAAGTATACTACATACTACCAAGAGCATGCACCGAGGGGGAGAAATTGAAATTTTATTAAGTTATGTTATCTATGTATATAAGGTAAAAGATTAGAACAATTTTTGAGACATCTGGTCTATATACATTCAAGGTTTCCATACTAATGCCAAAGGGGGAGATTGTTATCTCTATTTGAGCATTAAATTTTTCATTAGTATCAAAGATGATTAGTCAGTTACCTATGTTATCTAATCGGTAAAAGAAAGTACTACTAGCTATAAATGCTAGTCAGTTAACTACATAAGCCTTCACACCGAGTTATCTCAAGGTAGTACCGAGAACAAAAAGATAATAGTTCTAACTAAGCACTAGAGTAGTTTTACTGAGAATTGTTAGAGTAATAAAGTGTTTTATTGATTAATTAAATCATATTGATTTAATTATTCAATCACTTATTACCTCTTTCAACTTAAGCTAAACTTTAGGCATATAATAATTAATTTCTTTATTAATTATTATCATGCAACCTAGGGTTTTACCCTTTTAGGGTTTCTGATCTCCTTTTATAAGGATTGATCTCATAACACATTGTATTCTATTCTGACATTTCATTATTGATTGCAACTTTTGTTTTGGCACATCAAGGTTTTCTCCTCTCTCGTGGATCAATGTGTTCAGGCCTCCATAGTTGTTTGCTTCTCTCTCTTTCTGTGATATGTTTTTGCATGCAGGTGTTCTTGGGAGTTGTGGGTTGTTTTTCATCAACTTCAACATGGTATCAGAGCTTCAAACTTGCTTGCCTCTATCCTCTTCTTGAGAGATTTGGTCGTGTTCATCAGATCTACATTTTTAGAGAGGGTTTCCTGTCAGATCTAGGGGGACCTATTTTTCTGGTCATTCTAGCTTTAAACGAACCTCATGGTTGCATTCAGAGCGTCTAAGAACCCCAAGATCCATATAAAATTTGTCAAATTTGGACAAAGTTGGATTTGTGAGAAAAAAAATTTACAATTGGCCCTAGCATGGAGCCTGAGGTGATCACTTTTTTTAGACCACTTTTGGCCCAAACAGACCTCACAATTCCTTCCAAAAGGCCTGTGATAGTCAAAATCCATATAAGACTTGTCAAATTTTGATAAGTTGGCTTCTGAGGCAAATTTTTTTTGCATACCAGGGCCATACGGCCTTGGCACACACTTTGAGGCATGCAAGTACAACAAATTTTTAAAAAAAGAACTTTCTTTGGTGTGGCCATCAAGCGGCCACCCAAGCACCACCCGGTGGCCACCTGGCAGCCACCGCGGCCACCGCAGTCCACTCGTAGTACCACCGCTGCTAAGCACCCAGCGCTCCGCCCGCTCCGCTAGTGGCCTCTGCTCAGCCCGCACCGCCTGAGGTCTAGCCCCTGGTCACTCACATGACCAAGGCCAATATTTTTCAGCCCCTGAAAATTTTTCCTATGACAGCCATTTGGCCGTCATTTTTAAACTCTTGGGTTTGCTGATGTCAGCCCCTTTGGCTCTTTTCTAAGTTTTTTGGAGGTACCTGGGCCTTTTTGTGAATATCTTGAGCATCTGGGATCGTAATTGGGCATGCAATATATCATCAAAAAGATGATTCTGAGCCCGATCCAAATTTTCTAGTATGGTTTTGTGATTTTTCCATTTTAATGCTATTTTTTGCTATCAAAATTAGATGTTCTCTACGATCATGGCGTTTCATACCTCCTGCCTTCCAAGATCTGTTTCTCTTGCATTCGAGCTCCATTTTTGGCAAACAAGATATTGTCAAAAATATCTTTCTAAGATTTTATCAAATCTAATGGTTTCATGTGGTTTTTGGTCCTTTTTCTAATGTCACCCATCCTCAGATCCTTGCAGACACCTTCTTTAGGCCCTCCAGTGCAGCTGTTGGTTTTTTGCTCAGATCTTGAGCATATGGTGTCAAAATTTGGCAAACAAGATATCATTGGAAAGCTGATTCTGAGTGCTTTCCAGATCTAGAGGTTATATTTTCTATTTTTATTTTTCTAATGTTGTTTTTCTCTGTCAATTCTAGATCTTCATTTCTGCACTCCGGGAGCTCTATGTTGCACATCCGGACTCCATTTTCAGAAAATGATATATCATTGGAAAGCTTGTTTAGAGAGCTTTTCAATACTATGAGTCTTTTTTCCAGATTCTACTCTAGGTTCATTTTATTTAGATTCTTTCTTTTTTGTAGTCTGGTGGATATCTTGGTTGTTACAGGTCCTAGGATCTCTTCCCTTTGAGGGATGGCTCATCTTAGGTTGTTCTTTTGGTTCAAAAACCTTTGATCTTCTTTGAACATTGTATACTTCACTTTTGTAGCATTCTTTGATGCACATGCACTGAGATAAAGTGCCATTCTATTGCATGTATGGGATCTTCCACATGTTTGTGCTCTTTGTACTTGCACTCCATTATAAAGTGCCAGGGGGGTTTTGATGTTTGCCTTTGTTTTCCATCTACCTTTGTCAAGTGAGTGTTCCTTCCATGACATTAGCCTCAGGTATCTCTATATGTTTTTGTACTCTCTCTACACATTCGATGTTCCAAATTCTTCTTCATCATGTAGTTCATATTGGACAATCTTCTCAGTGTACCTATCATTACTCCCTTGTTAGCAGTATGGGGGGGTTTCTACTATTGGTTCTACTACCTCCTTGGTTCGATTGTGTGAGCTATGTATTCAATAGTTGATCCTATGTACTAGGTGGTTGCAGTGGTTGGATACCTATGCATTCCGGTGAGATGGATCATTTACCATATAGACACTCTTTTCTTTCCTATTTTGGATGCACTCTTCCAGCTTTGATTGATCAACTCTTCAGGATTTTGGTGTTTATGCCATCTGTATATTTGAGTTTAGGTGTTTTCCTTTGTTTGCCTCCTGATTCGAGTAGTGTTATTTGAGGGAACTCATGTAGATTACAGTCTTCTTTACCTAGTCATATTTCTATGGAGGATCTTCAGATCATTAGTTCTTCTTAACAGAGTTTACAGTTTCATGCTTCAGTGATGTTGTACATGTTCATCTTTGTTCCTATTTTCTGGAACATTCCTAGTTTTGGAGGCTTCTTTAGTCCTTCAGACTAGTCTTTGTCTCTTTTTGGAGTAGAGTTTTTCCCATGTGGTTTTCTCTATTTCTTCACTTTGTAGAGACTCTCTTTTGTACTTGGGTACCTGATTAGGCCTTTGTTGTCAGGACCCATTTTCTTTCAATTGTTCTTTCTAGGGTTTTAGCTTCTCCTAAACTTTATGTTAAGCAGGGGTGTTAGAGTAATAAAGTGTTTTATTAATTAATTAAATCATATTGATTTAATTATTCAATCACTTATTACATCTTTTGACTTAAGCTAAACTTTAGGCATATAATAATTAATTTCTTAATTAATTATTATCATGCAACCTAGGGTTTTACCTTTTTAGGGTTTCTGATCTCCTTTTATAAGGATTGATCTCATAACACATTGTGTTCTATTCTGACATTTCATTATTGATTGCAACTTTTGTTTTTGCACATCAAGGTTTTCTCCTCTCTCGTGGATCAATGCATTTAGGCCTCCATAGCTATTTGCTTCTCTCTCTTTCTGTGATAGGTTTTTGCATGCAGGTGTTTGTTGTCATATTTTTGACACATTTTGAAAGCCTAATTACTAGATGAGCTACTTTACCCTAGTTTGTATTATTAGGTGATCTGGATTAAATTTGTGTTCATTTCATTGCAATACATGGAAAAGAAAAAGAAATGAATAGCATCTACATCTACACATACATCTATCTGTATCATTTTTTTCTAAGCAGAGAAGTAAAAATGAGCTAAAAAGGAAAGAACATCTATCTAGGCTCACACAGGTCATGAGCATAGCCTTTACCAGAAATGAACAGATGAGTGTAAATATACATAAAAAAATATTTTTGCATTGGGGTACCACGCATTGCCTGATTTTGAAGTCTGAAGCCCGGTCCTGTCCAAAATCTCCTGAGATCTAGAACCTGCCAAAGAAGAAGAGGTGGATTTGGGTTAGATCCAATGGATCTAAGCAATGGATGGTATCACAATATAGTAATGCATACACACACTCAGCCATGCACCTCTCATAAAGGCCATGCTCAGGGCATGTACATGAGAATCATCCAAAGAACCAAAAGGGGTACCATGTTTTCACTGACGTGTTTGTTTCATATGCAAATACAGGGATTCCGATCCAATAAAGAGTTCCATGAATGATTTGGGTCCTTGATGTGGGTAACGATAGAGTAATTTCATTATACTGTATCTATTACCCCTTCAAGGGCCAAGAGCACACACAGTGCATACATATGGGGAACATTCAGATGATCCAATATCAAAAACATAAAAAAGAAATAGAGGGTTTCATGTCACCTGGTTCTGAACAGAGCTATTTGTAGAGTACACAAGCCTATGAGCCAGACAGGGCACTCTGTTGCATAGATGCTCATATTGTACAGTTGAGGGCACACAATCCACAAGCTCAAAAAAAGGTACAATAGAGAAATGCTTAAAGATAAACTCATACATTGCATTTAAAAGAATTCATATGTTTCAAGTTGCATTTTGTGACTAATTCTATAACATGAAATCATGATAATCTGCATTTAATAAATCTGCAAAGAGGACTTCTATGTCCTAAGAACCCAAGTGGCAAACATGTAAATCACTACTAGGGGTCTGTTACATTCATGATGGCACAAATTAAATGGCAGAAGACAAAGAGGGCACAAATGAAAAAATGATAGTCACAGGGCATTGATATATACATGATGTAAGCAATAAGATGAGAATATGAATATAAATATAACAGGGAATATACATAATGATAATGTATAAGCAGTGGCACAACATTTCTACAATAATGATGCTAGTGCACATATTTCATTAGTATGGAAGCATAAAATATATGGTAACAAGTACAGGGTCATCACATATCATAGCCTTGTGTTCTCATTTTTTTTTAAATAGAGGAGATTCAGCAAAAACTCAGGCCACATATGTGATGCCACAAATAATAGTATGATGAACTGGTGTCAACATCAATGGAGGCTAATCGAATGGACATTCAACATCAAATATGCCCTCACTGCAACATTGTTCCAGTTCTTGGGTTCATCAATCTAAGCAATGCAATACACTGAATACTTAATATAAACAACAATTTGGAAATGCCTATACTTGTGTTCTAATTTTCAAATAGAAATATCAATATATGTGCTCTCAAGTTTCTAGACAAGGAAGTGCATGCAAGCCTGCAACATTGTTTTATGTTCTCAGATAATAATATGTAGTGGTATCAACAGCAAGAATAGGGCTCAGACCGGTGTGTGGGAGATACTAATAGTGCAAAACAAGGAATGTGCCATCATGTTTCTCGGGTTCTTCACAAGCACAAAAGACAACAGTGACAATACTCACAATTCAATAATCAAGACATGCATATGTAGTGCCCTTGGTGAATAGTATCCTTATGTTCACAAGCTTCAACCCTAATATATTGCCACAGTGATTGAAGTAGTCTACATAGAAGAACAATAAATGAGTGCCGCATTCACATATGCCCTCGACAATCAGATACAATGTTGTATGGATGCTATCTGATTGTGTTAAACAATGAGATGTTAATGCCATTTTCATGCAACATGAAGGCTATCAAATACAGAAACTTCAACTGAGAGCATGCTAACATTGTAGCACCAGCATGGTAATTAGAACACAATCAAGATGATATTCAATGCATTGTATCAGCATCACAGTTCCACAAAGATGATAAAGATCTTACGGTGCCATTGACTTGTGTTGTCAAGTCTATTCAAATGGAGACTCAGAATAAAAACTGTGCCCTAGTTTCAATACAATGAAGGTTTTGATGCCCTAGCTCATTGAGCTTGCGGGCTTAGATGTGTACGCAACAATATCAAGCTTGAGGCCACAACAAATAGAGTACATTTAACACATAATCTAAATTTAAAGCTAGGATATTATGTAAAGCTATGAAAATGTGCCCTAGCCATAGCATCATTGGGCCGTACTATGCAACAAAGAAAAGATGAACAATATCAACAGCACTCTAAAAACACAATGAAAAAACAATACAGTAAATAGAGGATTCAAGATACAGATCATGCTCTAATTCATACACCTATAGCAAAGAAAATAAAAACATTGTTACAAAAAGATGCCAAATCATTTCATGTAGGCCTACCTCGATCAATATACCATGAAGAAGATTGATGTTTCCAAACAAGCTCGAATTTCAGATGGAAAGTTGTTGTTTTGGGTTGTTGATGAGTTCAGTGGTTACCAGATGCCGATCCCAGTTACCATTTTTAGTGATGTTGCCTTTTCCAAATGAGGGTTTCCTTATTAGCATGTCTACTTCTCTCATCCCCTTTCTAGGGTTATACATTAATTGCCATAGAATGCTAGATTTTCTTCGGGCATGAATCATTTCTCATAAATATTAATATATTTATCTTGTCTTAAGGTAAGTATATTAATTATATTCGATGCCTTAGGGTCCCTTATAGTAAGTCATTGTTGACTTAGGTGAATTTTACACTTTTAGTCATGAATTCATGTATAGTGAGGATGTTATTATTGTTTAAGAATATTTATGCCATATGGATTATTTATGATGTAATTATTTTAGGTATTCTCCTCAATTTTGAGTTGAGAATATCTCAAATACATTTGATGCTAATAGAGGGGGGAATATGTTTTTTTTAATGTCATAAGTCAATGCAAGAGTTTCATTGTAAGGTGTTTAGACATGTGGTATTCTTATAAACCGCTATCAGAATATCATTATTTTGCATGACCTAGAGGGTGTTGGGTCTTCTTTGACTAGTCTATTTTAGGGAGTCCACTTTTTTCATTCCCCTATTTTCTTAGGAATGAGGCATTCAAATTTCAGAGTGATGGGATCATGGTCCTAATGACTGAGGCTTTTCTATTCTTGGTGAGGTAGTGGGCTTGATGGTAGATTCTCCATATTTCCTATATACACCTCTCACTTAGGTGATAGTAGGCTAGTTCTTCATTCCCTCATTCTCAGGAGGTGAATTTTGTAGCTCTTTGAGAAGCAATCTGATCTTGTGACTCCTTTTATTCTAGCTAATAGAAAAATTGTCCCTTCTTTCTACAATTTGTGAGTTGGTTGATGAACTTAATGTTATGTATTGTGATTGATTTTGATCCTTTACATGATACTATGTTCATTTGATTGTTTTGCAAGCATTGATGTTCTTGGAGGTTTTCAAATCTATGTGCATCTCACTGTGTTGAGTTGTGAAAATTATTTTTCCTTCTCATTCACAATCAAAACCTATTTGTTTTCTAAAGGGAAAAATCAGATTTGGAAGAGTTGTGGAGTTCATGTTATGTGTTGGGTTACATTGTGGGTTTGATTTTTAGTTTGTGGATCTATTTAGTTTGGTGAATCACCTAAATTAGATTAGTTATTTTTAGTTTATGCAATCCCTCTATCCCTTTCCCTTCAAAGTTAGCATAGTTCAGGTGATACAAATAGGGAAGCCGGCCCTTAATCTGGAGGTCTATTCTCAAGAAGCAGTCCCACATCTTGATAGTTTTTCCATGTTTCACAGGATTGTTGGGTTTTATACTTAGCCATCACGGGTGCAATCCCTAGTGACAATAGTGTTCTTGGGAGCTGTGGGTTGTTTTTCATCAACTTCAACACCACCAAAGCACTAGAGCATTTTTACTAAGCATCAATGTACATTGATACTGAGCATCAGTAAACACTAAGTGCCAGTGTAACTATCGAGTAGTATTGATAGTGTTTACCAAACAATTCAGGAAATGACATAGTAATCACTTTTGGCACATCTATCTATGCAGACGGTTACAACAGAATCATAAATCTTTTTACCAAGATCAAGGATCATTTATTATGGATGCAATCATTAATTATGATGATGATCTCTATGTAATTTGTAGATCTAGGTTATTTTTGTACACCGTAGATCTTAGGGTTTTTCCTAAGATATTGTAACCTAATTTTGTTAAGCGGCAATACCAGTATACTATATATCTGTATTTCATGTTATTTTGACATAAGCTAGAAGAATGATATGTTTGGTATGAACAAGAAAATGAGATCTTGAAGAAAGAAGCCTACTTCAAGACATCAGTTATTAGACAAAGAAGATCAGTATACAGAGACATTCAGATTAAGTAGAATCAGACAAGGCTACCGAGCAGTTTAGAGATAAGATTTTCACATATCAAGGTGATATTCATTCAATACTTAATAGATCTATTTCAGAGAAGGTTATGTTTTCATTTTCAGATACATCCTGTTATTCTCTAATCATTGTAATAGAGTTTTCAAAAATCTCTTAACATAGTAGACTTAACAGTCTTTATTGTAAATCTCTTAACCAAGTACACACTCGAGTAGTGTTGTTGAAATCCTATAACTAGGTAGATCTAGCTGATCTAAATTGTTACTCCTAATGGGGTAAGATCACCAGAAGTGTTCACAACTTGTATCCCTAATAGACAAACTTTATTATCTACAATAGTGAAGAATTTGTGGGTGTCATCCCCACCATAGTTTTTACCTTCTAACAAGGGTTTCTGAGTTACCAAAATACTTGTGTTATGTGATTGATTTATTGTTGATTTCATGTAATTTACATTTACAAGTTAATTGAATGAATGATACATACAATGGATTTAGTTAATAGATAAGTTTACTACTATTTATTGATTGAGTTTTTGGAGTTAAAGTTTTTGAGGGAACTGATTCACCCCTCCCCTCTAAGTACCCTATCTCTCCATTCCAACATAATCATCAATAGCTTATTCTCCCTCTTTGACAACAATAGCAAAGATACATACTCCTAAAAAATTTGTTTAGATAGTGGATCATACCGAGCATGTACGGATATCTCATTGCATACATAATTATTTTTCACAACTTCAGGCATCAGCTAAAGAGTGAACACTAGAATCAACTCACAAAATAGATATTCTATTGAATTCTTGAATTGATGCAATATGCATCTTGATTTAGTGAATATTAAATAGGGGAAGGAACCCTAATTTACCTCTGAGATACTCAAAAGAATCATTTGGTAGTGGCTTGGAGAATATATTTGATATCTGCTCCTTTGAATTTACATACTCCAATATTATATGCTTTTCTTGAACTTGCTCTCTCAAGCAAGGATACTTGATAGAAATGTGTTTGGTCTTGGAATGCATCATCGGGTTCTTTGATATGTTGATAGAACTTGTACTATTATAGGAAGTATTAATTGGATTAGTAATATCCACTTGCATACATTATAGTAGTTGTTTGATCCATACAATGTTTGTACAATTTATAGTTCCTGCTACATACTTTGCCTTAGTTGTAGATTGTGATATAAAACTCTATTTTTTAATCAACCATGTCACTAATATTTCTCATAAAAAGAAAGCTCCTCCACTTATAATTTTCCTATCATCAATGTTTCCAGGCCAATTAACATTAGTGTAAACCTTCAAATCAAAATATCCTCCTTTCTTATATAGTAGAATGAATTCTTCATTACCTTTCAAATATCCAAAAATTCTTTTAATTGTAGACATGTGTGATTCCTTTGGATTGATGGAAAATATTGCAACAATACCTCCTACATAAGAAATATCAAGTCTTCTATGTACAACATATTATAGCTTAGCAATCATTGATTGGTAGAGTGTCTCATTCACTTCCTTTGACTCATCTTCTTTTGATAATTTACAACTAATATCCATTGGTGTTCCAACTGGTCTTGAATATTTCATACTAGATATTGTTAGGATCTCCTTGATGTACTTTGACTATGTGATGTAGATCCCATCTTTGACTTGTTGAAGATCTATAGTCCAATGAATTTTTTTATCTCCTATCATGGACATCTCAAATTCCTTTTTCATCTCATCAACAAAAAATCTACACAATGTGTTATTTTCTCCAAATATAATGTCATTTCAACAAATATTTCAACAATCAAAATCCTATCATTACTATCACATTTTAGATACAAATTATTGTTGTCACTTGTTCTTTAAAAGCCAATCTTGAGTAAATATGAATGAAACCTTTCATACCATGCTCAAGGTGCTTATTTCAAACCATACATTTCCTTGTGCAATTTACATACCATGTCCTGGCTAGTATTCTCAACAAATCCTTCAGGTTGTTCAACATAAACTTCTTCAAGAATACCATTAAGAAAAGAAGACTTAACATCCATTTTATAAACTATAATTCCTTTCACTAGTACATTTGAGACCTTTTTCCAATGGCCAACTATCGTAATTCTGACCATATATCATCGCTAAAGTGACACCACGAGTCATCGTAGTTTTGTAATTGAAAAAAATGATGGCTACATTTATCATTATAATTACGATGACTAATGTCGTCACAAAAAGGGGTGACCAACATGGCAAACTCACCGTCAGGCCTACTTGTGTTTGTCGCTATAGCGACGTCAATCTGTCACAACAATACAAACAATGGCTACCTATCAGAATCTTCTAACTAGTAGCCATCATTTGATCTTTGTTTGGCGATGAAGATGTTGTTCATGTGACGGATACCCATCAGAAGGTTACGATGAATAGCTATCGCTTGTAGTTTTTTGGTGACAGTGATGTTGTACATGTGATGGCTAGCTGTCGAAAGTGTCTGATAGATATCTATCGCATGTTGGTTTTGTCAAAGGAGGTGTTGTACATGCAACTGCTGGATGTCAGATGTTTTCTACAGATAGTCATCACTTTTATCTCTAGGCATCATAATTACGACAGAAATCTATGTTTTTTTTAAAAAATAAATATTTGTCGATTGAGTTGGTATCAATTTAGAATGGTTTCCTTCCAGATCTGGTTCGAGCTCATTGCAGATTGAGTTCCAACTGGTTGCAGATCTACTTCGAGCTGGTTGCAAATTTGGTTCTAGTTGGTTGCATTACTTTTGGATCTCGATCGACTTGCAAGGTGGTTTGGTGAGTCGAGTTCTTTTATTCCTACTCATGATTTGGTTATGTCATTCAGAGATGACTTTGCAGTAGATTTGGTAGCGGCTTGTGGATTATTGAGTCGAGTCTGGACACTTAAATTTGGAATGCATCTAATCGAATCAAGATTTATGACAGTGACTTCTCTAGTACAAGAAGGTAGTGCAGCGATCAAAGATGCATTCTTCTTGATGTGTTCGTGGGATATATGTGGACCTGATTGCATTCATATTTGATTTGAGCAACTTCTTGACTTCTTTGGTCCAAATTGGATGTGCTTTGTTGCTATGGAGTGTAGCAATGACTTGACTTGGAGTTTGAGTATACTGTGCATTGATCGGCTTGAAGACAAAATCGAGATACTATTTTTTTTGTTGTTGAGATTAGGTGTGACATCATTTATTATGTGGTTTCTATCATTATTGCAATGGCTCACACTATTTTTTAAAAAGAAATATATATTTTTCGTACATGGATTGAGATCTTAAATTATTGAGCTTCTCTTTTTTCTTAGAATAGTTTAAAATTCTCTATTTAACAGGGCCAACCACATAAAGGTAGAATCTCATCTAGCTCCTCCAAGGATCCTCTTATGACCCTTTACGACACTTTAAGACCTCTAAGATATATTCTTAGGGATCATAAAGGGCCATAAAGGGTCATAAGGGGTCCTAGGACACAACAACTAAGAAACATAAATGTAGGGATCATGGTCACAATTGTTTGGAAACACAACATAATTGAGTGGTATACCACTACTCCTCAAGCTCCAAGTCCACACTATAGGAAACAAAACCCATAGATAAAGAATAAATTTAGAGAGCGAAGGAGGAGGGCCATAACGACTGAAATAATAGGGACCCTATATTATTTTTGTCATTACGACCCTCCTCTACTCTCTAAATTTATTCCTATCTATGGGTTTTGTTTCTTGCAGTGTTGACTTGGAAGCGGAGGAGTAATAGTTGTGTTGCATCTATTAGGAATAGTCCTAAGAGATAACTGAGAGGGGGGGGGGGGTGAATCAGTTATCTACAAGTTTCAATTCTTTATCCAATTAAGTATACTTAAACATAAAGCATAAACACAATGAAAGAACACATGAACACAACACCAATATTTTGGTTACGGGGAAACCCAAATAGGTAAAAACCTCGGTGGTAATTGACACCCACTAATATTTTGTACTGTATTATGATCCTTGTTAGAAGATCCTTAACCCTTTTAGGAGTTTCTTTACAATATATTTAGTATAGTAGACTTGGTCAAGGGTCAAAACCTATTAGGATTCTTTTACAATTTTCCTTGTTAGGGGAGAGGACGCACTATCTAAGAGCTCACTGCTCAAAGGGGCGAAGGCTACAACCTTATGAATAACAGATACACACTATATCTGGATCTTGGTGAACTGCACTTTGACCTGCTATCTGGATCAGTTCCAATGAATATCACAAACACTTTACTTGGTCACATAGACCTTCCTCTGATGGCTCAACACTTCACACACTCTGCTTTGCTCTTCTTAATCAACCATGAACCAAACACAAGCAATCACAAATGATGCAGCCTATAAATATCTTTCCTCTAAAAGATATAATCAAGTTGGCCTATTAGAACCATCTTGAAATCATATTAGAGAAACCATAAAAAACTTTGATAAACATTTTGTCAACTCTACTATGCATGCAACACAATCTGGGACTTGTCCAATAAGATAATTGTAGACACACACTACACACTATCAGCTCTACCAAAATAATTGTATATTTCTCCTCAAGCTGAATTAACTCATGCACTCTGAACTAAATATCAATAACTCTTCTCTAAGCTTAAATCCAAGGGTGCATACCCACATGATAGGCGCAACTCTAGAACCAATAAAATCTCTGTCTGCTCTTCTGGATAAACACAAGAAACTACAACTAGTGAATAGCGACTGCATAACTTCACTTCTAATGAATATCAGACTATGCGTCCATGACTGAAACATCAGTAACATGTCTTCAACATATATCCAAGCGTGCAAGGCTCCATGGTAACTGTATGGACAACCATACACAGAACACTACATATTACTCTGTCAAGAACACTTCTGACACAAGCTACTATATAACTATTTGTACTAACATTTAACCTCTGTGCCCATGATATCATGTTGATATCATGTCCATGCAACATATGCTAAAATTTTACTACATAAGACTTCCACACATGCTACTTTCCATATGTTGTCATCAATGACGAACATACAGTCAGTACTGGCCTGCTGGCAAATCTCCAACAATCTCCTCCTTTGGTATTGATGGCAACATGTGGAATGAAAAACCACCACCAACCCAAATGAACATTTCTTTTATAATATTCTCCATTTCCTCTTCAAAACTCCCTTGCGTATGAATCCTCCATCTGCTGCAATATTTTCAAACATTCTCCATTTCCTCAACTGAATACTACTCCCCCTAAGTATATTACTCCTTCTATTTTCCATGACTCTTGAATACTACTCCCCCTTTGACATCAATGGCAAAGGGCGCCATTCATTTTAAGCACTGGTACTACTCCTGAGGCAAAGGAGTCAACCTTCCATCAGTCCTTGAGGAATAATGCCTTTCCTTCTTTTTTCTAAGCAGAATCAGCGAAGGGAATTACTCCCAACTTCTCCTTGAGATACTCAAAAGTATCCTTAGGCAAGGGCTTTGTGAATATTTCTGCCAACTGATCTTTAGTACTCACATATTCCAGCTTGACTTCTTTCTCTGCCACTTTTTGTCGTCAACACATCCTGCCCAATCTGCATTAGTGTAAACATGAAGCTCAACATTTTCTAAATTAGGATAACATAGACCATAGTCTATAGTGCCTTGTAAGTATCTGAATATCCTTTTTACTGCCATGAGGTGACTTTGTTTAGGATCTGTTGCAAATCTTCCAATTATGCCAACTACATTGGAAATATCAGGTCTAGTCTAAGTAAGATAAATAAGTTTTCCAATCATAGACTTGTACAATGTTATATCAACTATTGGTGAGTCATCTTCTTTTGTAAGCTTGTATCTAGTAATCATAGGTGTCCCTACTGGCTTGCAATCATCCATCTTGAATTTATTTAACATTTCTTTCACATACTTGGACTAATTAATGAAAATACCTTTCTCTTTCTGTTGCACATTTAATTCAAAAAAGTATTTGATAGGACCAATCATACTCATATCAAATTCATTTTTCATCTCCTTAGCAAATTCAGCACTCAGTTTGTCATTACCTCCAAAGATAATGTTATCAACAAATATAGCTACAAGTAGTAAACCTTCATATGTCTCTCTTATGAATAGATTACAATCTACTACTCCTTTCTTGAATCCAATCTTTGTTAAGTATCCATCTAGTCTCTCATACCATGCTCTAGGGGCTTTCTTAAGTCCATAGAGGGCCTTCTTCAATCTGCATACCATATCAGGTCTGTCTGATAGGGTGAATCCTTCTAGCTGCTCAATGTATACTTCTTCTTTCAAATATCCATTTAGGAATGTTGACTGGACATCCATCTGATAAACTTTGAAGTTTTTTACTGTAGCATAAGCTAGAAATAACTTAATAGCTTCTAATCTTCTCATAGGTGCAAATGTTTCTAAATAATCAATGCCTTCTCTTTCCATATGTTATCATCAATGACAAATATACAGTCAGTACTGGCCTACTGGAAAATCTCCAACAATCTCTCCCTTTGGCATTGATGGCAAAGGGGGAGATTGTTGGATATTTGCCAATAGGCCAGTACTGACTGTATGTTTCTCATTGATGACAACATATGGAAAGTAGCATGCATGGAAGTCTTATGCAGTGGAATTCATTGATGTATGCGTGGAAGTCTTATGCAGTGGAATTCATTGATGAATCCTTCTAGCTGCTCAATGTATACTTCTTCTTTCAAATCTCCATTTAGGAATGTTGACTCGACATCCATCTAATAAACTTTGAGTTTTTTTACTGTAGCATAAGTTAGAAACAACTTAATAGTTTCTAATCTACTCACAGGTGCAAATGTGTCTAAATAATCAATGCCTTCTCTTTCCATATCTTGTCATCAATGACAAACATATAGTTAGTACTGGCCCGCTGACAAATCTCCAACAATCTCCCCCTTCGGCATTGATGGTGAAGGGGGAGACTGTTGGAGATTTTCCAGTAGGCCAGTATTGACTATATGTTTGTTATTGATGACAACATATGGAAAGTAGCATGTGTGGAAGTCTTATGTGTGGAAGTCATTGATGTGCAAGGAAATAGAAAATTAGCAGAAGTAACTCTCATAAGATAGTATTTAGATTAAATGCATTGATATAAAAAAATACCCCAGAAAATTATAAAGAAAGGTAATTTTCTTAATTACATCACTAATTTGTGCATATCTAAATACTAGTGTCTTTCAAGTGATTTGATTCTTGTCGTGCCCAATAAAAATGAGAACAGTCTTAACTAGTGAGGTTGTTTAAGCATATAGAGATTAAATACATTTTAGAATGAAATTTCTCTTAACAAAAGATCAAATATATAAGTAGGACATATAAAAAAAGGTGAATAAGAGTAGTACATATAAAACAATCATTAGAACATGCTAAACATCTAGCATAATTGTACATTCATTCATGTCATTGATATTATTCTTCATCCATCTCATCATCAAGACTGTCATCATCGATGACATCATCACCACCACTATTGTCATCATCATCATCATCAACATCATCATCATCATCATCATCATCATCATCATCATCATCATCATCATCAGTAGCAACATCATCATCATCATCCTCATCATCATCGTCATTAGTAGCAGCATCATCATTATCTTATTCTTCATATTCTTCTTCGACCAGCTCTTGATCATGATCATCATCTACATCATCTTCCACTTCTTCATCTTCCTCGGTATCTTCTCCCATTGCATTATACTTTATCAGCCTTCCTCTTGGATCATGTCTAACAATAAATGACCAACCTAATTTATGTGGAGCCTCAGAGTAAAATACCTGCTCACATTGTCTTGGAAGAACATAGGGCTCTTCTCCAACTGGCTCAAACAACCTTGTATTAATCATTGGAAATCCATTGTCATGTTCAATAACAGTTCTATCAGGATTATTTTTATTGAGTCATAGTCTATACCATTTCACAATGAAGAGAACTAATTTGAATTAATTAAAGTCACAGTCAAGTATATAAACCAAAACACCATAGTATCAATTTTCTAACTCTCGAGGATGTAAGTCATTTCTAGATGAAATATTAGTCACCTAGAACACTTCACTTATCCCAGAATCACAAGTTCTCTTCGTGTCTTCCAAATTTTTGATGCAAAATTTATAACCATTTCATAACATAGCCTTATAGTGTTTCACCTATAATAATGTCAAACATATATAAATTATTGCATCGCGAGTTGAAAAACATACAGTTGATTAATTAACAAATTTATAAGTACCTGGTGATCTCTTAAACCATATGCTAAATCTATTTCCTTTTGTGTAACTTTTGGATCTCCATTGCGATGAGCTTGTATAACCAATGAAGACATGGATTTCCATGTTAATCTATGACCATCATGTTGACATCATTCAATCCATACTGTCATCCAATCTTGATTGTTTGCAATAAACAAATGTATTACATCCCACTCTTTAGCAACTGTACATAAGTAAATAGATTACTTACAATAGATTTATTTTGAAGATTAAGAATTAATTAACTACAATAACATCTCATAAATTATTACATTTCAGTTTCCTAAATCTACCGTTGCCCACCAAGTACTCTCCTTAAAAATTTTCAATGGAGTCGAGATCCCAAATGAAATCTATATGGGTCTTTGCTGCAAGATTAGGAAGATATTGAGTAATGTACACCATCATCTAGTATACCATATATCCCTCAACCATAGAACCCTCGAGACGTTCTCTTTTTCGTACCAAACCCTTCAAAAATTTCAAGTGTCTGTCAATCATCTACATTGACCTAGCATGTACAGGTCCACACAATTCAATCTCCTCAACTTAGTGTATGAGGTAATGTTCCTGTGCATTGAAAAATGCTAAAGGTAAACACTTTTGCATTTCACACATTAGTCGCCCAATTCTTTTCTTCCAATATTTTATCTTCTTTATGGATTTCTTTAGATGACAACCACCTACAAAGGATTCAAAACACATAAATATATAAATACGAGACTTTACAATATATTACTTGTTTGATATTATTGTTTAATATATTGAAGAAATATCATTTCTTACCTCATGTATTTTCCAAGATCATATATCACTTTTTTGATATTATTGTCGAAGTTCTCTGGGAGAGATAGGGGTAGCAAATACTGCAATAATTGTCAACTGGTCATTTCATACAATGAAAATTAAATGCAGTTACACAAATATATTGTAAATACAAAAGACTATGACTTACCTTGATGAAGGTATGCCAATCATGCATTTTCATCCCTGACCCAAAATTATTTTTCTTTCATATGAGATTGCTTATATCCGCAGCAAATCTTATAGGAAATCAAATTTTTCAGATGGCTTCTTTTATGGCATTACTTTGTTGCTCTTTTAATAACCAAGGAAGAGCACTTGCATTAATCCAATCTCCATTTCTATTTGATTCAATGATATTTTTCATTGCATGATTGGAATCATGAATGTCACTACAAATTTTGCCAATTTTTTATTTGTCACACCTTCCGTCCAATATCTTCCACAATGTCTCTATTACATTCTTTCCAATATGCATAGTATCAAACAAATGCACAATTTGTAGCTGCTCATAGTAGGGCATCCTACTAAATTCTTTGGGATAATATTTTAGTCCCTTTGGAAGTCCATCGGTGATGCCTTCACGACCTTCAAGATCATCAACTACATAATTAGCCAACAAAACACAATCAAAATATATAATTTTCAAACATCGACCATTAGGTGGAACAATATTACCTTGAATTATATTATATTCCAACCGCCATAGGTGAGGTTTCATTCTTCAGGGCTTTGATGTAGTCTTTTCTTTCCCATTGAAAAGATGTCTTTCCGCACTTCAATACTTATGATTTTTGGGGAGGAAGTGCCTATACTCATCAAACACCCACTTTCTTAAACTTTTGGAATGACGAGATTTCATCTTTGGACCACACATTAGACATGCAAATTTTTATTTTGTTTGAAGACCTACAAGATAATGATACAATTGGATTAAATATGTATATTTTTAGAATTTGAATTATCGCGTACAATTAGAATTTACCATAACATACCACAAAAATGTGTCAACCCTAGAGCATCCTGAATTGTCCACACAAGCATTGCATTGAATCGAAATTGTCTTTGTCCATTTGGTCTAGAGATGTCATACATAGTGAAACCATTCCATAACACCAACAATGTGTTGATAAGTGGTGCAATATATGCGTTAATATCTTTCACTTGGTACTTACCTAGTTGAATTAACAACAACATTAGATAATTACTGTGTTCATTTCACTCCAAGACTTATAATTACATGTAGATAGCTACAAAATAATAAGATACTTGGAACAATCATTGCCAACATAATGTGCTCCCTCTTTATTGACATCCATGGAGGAAGGTTATTATTTATAACAAAAATAGGCCACACCGAGTAAATAGATCTCATCTCTCCATGCGGATTAATACCGTCTGCTACAAGAGAAAGCTAGAGATTTTGAGGTTCTTTAAAGTGTGGCCACTTTTCCTCTATGTCCATAAATGATGAACCATCTGGAGGCATTCGAATAATGTCATCTCAACTCCTACCGCATTCATGGTAATCCATAAATTGTGCCAAGCTATTGCACCTGAATAATCATTTCAGATGTGGAATAATGGGGATATAACAAAAAACCTTGCAAGGCACTTTTTTTGTCATTTGATCATCTCGATATCTTCTCATATAGAATTCAGGGCATTTTGTTACATTTTCATGTTCTTTATGATAAATAATATGATCTTCGGCATAAGCATCTATTGCTTGATACTCCATTCCAATATGTTTCATAGTGGCACATAATTCTCAGTACAAGCAAGAAAGAACATTTTATGGTGGTTAAAAAAACTCACCTATCAATATGCAACACATAATATAAGTCGTTACTATAAACAATCTTAATGGTACATGTTTCACCTTTTATAGACTATAATGACATATATGACAAACCTTAGCATACGTGACATTGCTATGTTGGATAAATGATTCATAACCTTCAAATTGACCAACAACAGTATAGCAGAGAGAAGAGTAGATTGGGAGCCTTTGTAAAGGGTCATGTTTTCCTTCTCAAGTAGATGTATATCATGGACAATGTCAATTTCATCCTCATCATAATCATCATCATCATTAGTAGAAACACCAGCAGCACCAGTACCAAATGTGTCAATGATTAATGCATTCATACCATCATCTTTAAATGTGTTTTTTGGCGCATGATCATCATCTTCCATGGGATCATGATCTTCAAATTCAATACTCACACCTCCATGTTCCTCTATATTCACACTAGGGAGATCGACCTATATAACAATGGTGATAATCAAAACCCCCTTCAATTTGATAATCAAACCTCCTTCCATGGTTCATATGTATATTAATTGTGAAAATAATATAACAAACAACTTACCATTGGATGATAATCAAATCCCCCTTCAATGTGACCATTCTCCCTACAATTTCTCTTTGATGTTTTGATTTTGATTCTTCTAGTATTTAAGCCATTACAACTCTTGCATGGACAATAACATTTGTCATCGCCTTCTCCTTGAAAGTTAGACAACAATCTAGTTATTGTCTCCCTATTTTGATTGAATTCCCTTGTATTATCTGACATGATCCTTAATGTGTATAACTACAAAACAAATTGGAGATGCCTCCTTTCATTAGCTTCATATCACCTTCTTGTAGCTTCTCATAGCTTCCTATGTGTTTCATCCTTCAATTATACACTTACTTTGACCAAACTTTTAATTTTCTAATAGATTCTGCCAAAGGATTTTTAGGAAACCAAGTAAGGGGCATTCTTGAGTTCAAACACATTGAGCTGCTACAACTGAATTATAAATCATGAATTCACTATAAAATTAATTCACTATAAATAAAGGGGCATTATAAATCATGAATTTGCTATAAAATTAATGTATTGCTGTAGATTTCATATGGACATTTTGTCAAATGGTTGGCATGTATTAATGTATGATCTAATAGCAGCAACCTCAGTAAGTGTATTTAGTCAAGTAATAAAATATTATAAAACAACATACATTGTGTGAAGTGTTTGATCTCTCTTTATTTGTTTTGTTGTTG
Source organism: Chamaecyparis obtusa (assembly GCA_027943335.1). NCBI lineage: Eukaryota > Viridiplantae > Streptophyta > Pinopsida > Cupressales > Cupressaceae > Chamaecyparis > Chamaecyparis obtusa. The sequence continues at coordinate 68,191 of BSBK01015099.1, read as the reverse complement.
ATATTCACTATGTGGTACTCCCCGTTTATGATCATTTCATGAGGAAATGTCATGATGTCTCGTGGGCTTCAAGCTAGGGCATGATACATTGTTCAGCAGATCACTATTTAATACTGGCATTGTTTACATCTTTTCATTTGGAATGCTTGATGACCCGCGAGCTTTGAGAGGTAGGGCATCATTTCTATTACCTTCAAGGCATTATGTGAAGTGTTTGATCTCTGTTTATTTCTTTGGTTGTTGATATTCACTATGTGGTACTCTTCGTTTATGATCATTTCATGAGGAAATGTCTTGATGGCTCGCGGGATGCAAGCTACGGCATCATGCAATATTTATGACCTCACTGTTTGAGCACCGGCCAATCAAATAGGGACATGAGGTGCTCAAATAGTTAGCTCATAAACATTGCATGATGCCCTAGCTTGTAGCCTGCGAGCCATCAAGACATTTCCTTATGAAATTATCATAAATGGGGAGTACCACATAGTGAATATCAATAGTGAAACAAATAAAGAATACACCAAGTCAACATTTTGTTAGTTACACCAAAATTAGAATATCTTGCTAAATATATATAATTAAGTTAAATCGAACTAAAACCAAAATGGAGTGCATTCAGTCCTTCATCGAAACCAATAAGATTCATATTAGGGAGTCAAGCTTCTGGCATGATAGAATTTTCATAACTAGACTATAATAATAAAATAGAATAATGGAATATGTAGAAAAGCCTTACTTTTATTGTATAAATTATTTTTTATGTAATTTCTCTGTTGTAATTGATGTATGCTCATGGTGGAGGGGAAGAACTAGTGTAACAAAAAAAGGTGATTGGGACCTATCTATGTTGGCTTCTTTTCAAAATAAATAGACTAATCCAAGTTACCTTTGTCACTACAAAAAGAACATAGATTCAGTTAAAAAATGATTACCCAGGTTTTGAAACAAAGATACATATATTTTTCATACATTTTTAAGCTATTTAAGCTCCCTTGGAATTGGAAAATCAAAGTAATGGTAATTTAGGAGCTCACTATTTGAGCACCGGCCAATCAAATAGGGACATGAGGTGCTCAAACAGTGAGCTCATAAACAATGCATGATGCCCTAGCTTACAGCCCGTGAGCCATCAAGACACTTCCTCATGAAATGATCATAAATAGGGAGTGCCACATAGTGAATATCAACAACAAAATAAATAAATAATAGACCAAGTCGAGGTTTTGTCAGTTACACCAAAATTAGAATATCTTGCTAAATATAGAATGAAGTTAAATGGAACTAAAACCAAAATGGAGTGCATTTAGTCCTTCATCAAAACCAATAAGATTCATATTAGTGAGTCAATCTTCTGGAATGATAGAATTTTTGTAACTAGACTATAATAATATAATAGAATAATGGAATATATTGGAAAAACTTACTTTCATTGTATAAAATATTTTTATGTAATTTCTTTGTTGTTAGTGATGTATGCTCATGGTGGAGGGGAATAGATAGTGTTAAAAAAAAAGTCATTGAGACATATTTATGTTGGTTTCTTTTCAAAATGAATTGACTAATCCAAGTTACCTCTGTCACTATAGCAAGCACATAGATTAAGATGAAAAATTATTACCCAGGTTTTGAAACAAGGATACATATTTTTTCGTACATTTTTAAGCTGGTTAGGGTCCCTTGGAACCCAAAAATCAAAGTGATGGTAATTTATGAGCTCACTATTTGAGCACCAACCAATCAAATAGGGACATGAGGTGCTCAAAGAGTGAGTTCATAAACAATGCATGATGCCCTCGCTTGCAGCCCGCGATCCATCAAGACATTTTCGCATGAAATGATCATAAATGGGGAGTACCACGTAGTGAATATCAATAGTAAAACAAATAAAGAATACACCTAGTCGGGGTTTTGTCAGTTACATCAAAATTAGAATATCTTGCTAAATATAGAATGAAGTTAACCAGAACTAAAACCAAAATGGAGTGCATTTAGTCCATCAAAACCAGTAAGATTCATATTAGTGAGTCAAGCTTCAAGCATGATAGAATTTTTGTAACTAGACTATAATAATAGAACAAAATAATGGAATATGTAGGAAAACCTTACTTTTATTGTATAAAATATTTTTATATAATTTCTCTGTTGTAATTGATGTATGCTCATGGTGGAGGGGAAGAACTAGTGTAACAAAAAAAAGTGATTGGGACCTATCTATGTTAGCTTCTTTTCAAAATGAATTGACTAATCCAAGTTACCTTTGTCACTATAGCAAGCAAATAGATTCAGTTAAAAAATGATTACCCAGGTTTTGAAACAAGGATACATATATTTTTCATACATTTTTAAGCTGGTTAGGGTCCCTTGGAACCAGAGAATCAAAGTAATGGTAATTTATGAGCTCACTATTTGAGCACCCGCCAATCAAATAGACATGAGGTGCTCAAACAGTGAGCTCATAAACAATGCATGATGCCCTAGCTTGCAGCCCGTGAGCCATCAAGACATTTCCTCATGAAATGATCATAAACAGGGAGTACCACATAGTGAATATCAATAGAAAAACAAATAAAGAATACACCAAGTCAAGGTTTTGTCAGTTACACCAAAATTAGAATATCTTGCTAAATATAGAATGAAGTTAAATGGAACTAAAACCAAAATGAAGTGCATTCAGTCGTTCATCAAAAACAATAAGATTCATATTAATGAGTCAAGCTTCTGGCATGATAGAATTTGTGTAACTAGACTATAATAATAGAACAGAATAATGGAATATGTAGGAAAACCTTACTTTTATTGTATAAAATATTTTTATGTAATTTCTCTGTTGTAATTGATGTATGCTCATGGTGGAGGGGAAGAACTAGTGTAACAAAAAAAAGTGATTGGGACCTATCTATGTTGGCTTCTTTTCAAAATGAATTGAATAATCCAAGTTACCTTTGTCACTACAACAAGCACATAGATTTAGTTAAAAAAATGATTGTACCCAGGTTTTTAAACAAGGATACATATATTTTTCATACATTTTTAAGATAGTTAAGGTCCCTTGCAACCGCAAAATCAAAGTAATTGTAATTTATGAGCTCACTGTTTGACCACCAACCAATCAAATAGGTACATGAGGTGCTCAAACAATGACCTCATAAACAATGCATGATTCCCTAGGTTACAACCCGCAAGCCATCAAGACATTTCCTCATGAAATTATCGTAAATGGGGAGTACCACATAGTGAATATCAATAGCAAAATAAATAAATAATACACCAAGTCGGGGTTTTGTCAGTTACACCAAAATTAGAATATCTTCCTAAATACAGAATTAAGTTAAATGGAGCTAAAACCAAAATCAAGTGCATTCAATCCTTCATCAAAACCAATAAGATTCATATTAGTGAGTCAAGCTTCTGGCATGATAGAATTTTTGTAACTAGACTATAATAATAGAACAGAATAATGGAATATGTAGGAAAACCTTACTTTTATTGTATAAAATATTTTTATGTAATTTATCAGTTGTAATTGACGTATGCTCATGGTGGAGGGGAAGAACTAGTGTAATGAAAAAAAAGTGATTGGGACCTATCTATGTTGGCTTCTTTTCAAAATGAATTGACTAATCCAAGTTACCTCTATCACTACAGCAAGCACATAGATTCAGTTAAAAAAAGATTACCCATGTTTTGAAACAAGGATACATATATTTTTCATACATTTTTAAGCTGGTTAGGCTCACTTGGAACTGGAAAATCAAAGTAATGGTAATTTATGAGCTCACTATTTGAACACCGACCAATCAAATAGGGACATGAGGTGCTCAAACAGTGAGCTCATAAACAATGCATGATGCCCTAGCTTACAGCACACAAGCCATCAAGACATTTCCTCATGAAATGATCATAAATGGGGAGTACCACATAGTGAATATCAATAGCAAAACAAATAAAGAATACACTAAGTCAGGGTTTTGTCAGTAACACCAAAATTAGAATATCTTGCTAAATATAGAATGAAGTTAAATGGAACTAAAACCAAAATGGAGTGCATTTAGTAGTTCATCAAAACCAATAAGATTTATATTAGTGAGTCAAGCTTCTGGCATGATAGAATTTTTGTAACTAGACTATAATAATAGATAAAAATAATGGAATATGTAGGAAAACCTTACTTTTATTGTATAGTATATTTTTATGTAATTTCTCCATTGTAATTGATGTATACTCATGGTGGAGGGGAAGAACTAGTGTAACAAAAAAGTGATTGGGACCTATCTATGTTGGCTTCTTTTCAAAATGAATTGACTAATCCAAGTTACCTCTGTCACTACAACAAGCACATAGATTCAGTTAAAAAATGATTACCCAAGTTTTGAAACAAGGATACATATATTTTTCATACATTTTTAAGCTGGTTAGGGTCCCTTGGAACTAGAAAATCAAAGTAATGGTAATTTACGAGCTCACTGATTAAGCATCGGTCAATCAAATAGGGACATGAGGTGCTCAAACAATGAGCTCATAAACAATGCATGATGCCCTAACTTGCAGTCCACAAGCCATCAAGACATTTCCTCATGAAATGATCATAAACGAGGAGTACCACATAGTGAATATCAATAGTAAAACAAATAAAGAATACATGAAGTCGGGGTTTTGTTAGTTACACCAAAATTAGAATATCTTGCTAAATATAAAATGAAGTTAAATGGAACTAAAACCAAAATGGAGTGCATTCATTCCTTCATAAAAAAAAATAAGATTCATATTAGGGAGTCAAGCTTCTCGCATGATAGAATTTTTTTAACTTGACTATAATAATAGAGCAGAATAATGGAATATGTAGGAAAACCTTACTTTCATTATATAAAATATTTTTATGTAATTTCTCTGTTGTAATTGATGTATGCTCATGGTGGAGGGGAAGAACTAGTGTAACAAAAAAAAAGTGATTGGGACCTATCTATGTTGGCTTCTTTTCAAAATGAATTGACTAATCCAAGTTACCTCTGTCACTGCAGCAAGCACATACATTTAGTTAAAAAATGATTACCTAGGTTTTGAAAAAAGGATACATATATTTTTCATACATTTTTAAGGTGGTTAAGGTCCCTTGGAACCGGAAAATCAAAGTAATGGTAATTTATGAGCTCACAGTTTGAGCATCAACCAATCAAATAGAAACATGAGGTGCTCAAACAGTGAGCTCATAAACAATGCATGATGTCCTAGCTTGTAGCTCATGAGCCATCAAGACATTTCCTCATGAAAAGATCATAAAAGGGGAGTACCACATAGTGAATATCAACAACAAAACAAATAAAGAATACACCAAGTTGAGGTTTTGTCAGTTACACCAAATTAGAATATCTTGCTAAATATAGAATGAAGTTAAATGGAACTAAAACCAAAATGGAGTGCATTCAGTCCTTCATCAAAACCAATAAGATTCATATTAGTGAGTCAAGCTTCTAACATGATATAATTTTTGTAACTAGACTATAATAATAGAACAGAATAATGGAATATGTAGGAAAACCTTACTTTTATTGTATAAAATATTTTTATGTAATTTCTCTATTTTAATTGATGTATGCTCATGATGGAGGGGAAGAACTAGTGTAACAAGAAAAGTGATTGGGACCTATCTATGTTGACTTCTTGTCAAAATGAATTCACTGATCCAAGTTACCTCTGACACTGCAGAAAGAACATACATTCAGTTAAAAAATGATTACCCAGGTTTTGAAAAAAGGATACATATATTTTTCACACATTTTTAAGCTGGTTAGGGTCCCTTGGAACCGAAAAATCAAAGTAATGGTAATTTCATTTATATATGTTATTAAGTCTCAAGGTAGTGAATGTCTTGTCTTAAGGTTGAATCACAATCATAGTGTAATTCATTCCATACCATGTCAATCTACCTTGTCAATCTATTCTCTTTTATCCTTCTTCTTCTAGGAAGTGAGCCCTCCAATAGTGATCCTTCTTTCTTCAATAAATGAGCCTTTCTTTGTAAACTACATGTTGACCTACTATGGTAGCCCTAGTTAAAATTTTACAACCAATCTCCTACTTCATTAATGGTGATCAAAAGTAAAATTTACACAATTATCCCAATCTCCCTCAATGATTTTTCTAATAATCTTTCTACGAAAATAGCATTTGAAGGAGTTGTTGAACTAGTCATAGTTCAAATGGTTCAAAGGGTTCAAGGGTTCAAAGGTTCATCTTTCCCCAACCTCAAATTCACTGATAATGAAGATAACTTGCATCAGTTCCAAAAAAAGTGGAGATTCTTGACTCTATGACATGCGATATAAAATGTCAAAGGTGTTGATTAAAAGAAGACAACTACTATCTCATAAGCTCTCCCTGGATATGTTGTCATTTTCCAAAAAGATTTATCAGTAAAGTGGTATTTAAGTAATGTCGGCTCATTTTGGCATAACAACATAGTTCATTAAAGTGGCTGGTTCTCAAGATTCAAAGGTGAAAATCAAAATGATATATGATCTCCATCAGAAAATAAGCTTTCGTACTATGTTCATAAAGCTGAGAAAAATGTTAATTTGTTGAAGGGAATGCTATAGAATATCTCAGGGGTCTGTATGCACATAGAATTGTCCCAGTTGCTGATATCAAAAGACCATTGAAAAATCATTATATAAGCTCAACTCAGCGGATTTCAGTCACTTTCCCAATTCTCCCAAAAGGGGTTACAAGGTCCTCATTTTGAATTTAAATTGATAATCAAATCCTTTGACACTTCAAAAGGGGTAATTAGCATTGATGGCCATCATCTATATTTGTCACATTGATTTGAGTCTTGTCCATAATTCCCAGTGGCATCTGTGGTTGAGATTCCGTTTAAAGAGCAGTCAAATATCGGCAATGAACTTCATTCCAGATTTGTAAATGGTAGAGATTACAAACAAATAATGGTAGGCCCAAATGCAAAATGTGAAACACAGGGACTAAGCTTAGTATTTATTACTACTTGGTCAAGTTAATAAGTGGTGAAATTAAATTTACAATTATTCCAGGTGTCCAGATTTTTGAGATCTTTCTCAACTCATACGAAGCCAATAAACATTCAAAATGTGTTTCCAATGTCCCCCATAAAGACGTCGATGAATGTTATCAATAGGCACATATTTAGTCACCAAGCATTTTTAGTTAATCACCAAGAATTTTTAGGTTGAAGTCCCTATTCAAGGTTTTAATAATGCAAATATAGTTGTGGTGCTTGTTAAAATGAGGTATTTGAATTGTTCTTCATAGAAAGACAATATTATTCCTTTACCATTCTAAATGCTCTGTAATGAAAATGTCATTATGAGAAGCTTCTGGGAATTGATAGGTTCAAGGATATCATATTTAAATTATATGAAAGTTTATCTAACACAAATGCGAAGAGGAAAGTAGGCTCATGTTCCTTCAACCATTGAAGTCCCTTTTGATGTGAAAGAGGTTTTAGATACATTTTGTATTGTTGCAGAATCAGGCAAGAGGTTTTGATGAAGGACTGAATGCACTCCATTTTGGTTTTAGTTCCATTTAACTTCATTCTATATTTAGCAAGATATTATAATTTTGGTGTAACTGACAAAACCCTGATTTAGGGTAATTGATAGCTTGAAATTATGGACATTATATTGGAAGGAAATATCTTGATGGCTCACGGGCCGCAACCTAGGGCATCATGCATTGTTTATGAGCTCATTGTTTGAGCACCTCATGTCCCTATTTGATTGGACGATGCTCAAACAATGAGCTCATAAACAATGTATGATGCCCTAGCTTGCAGCCCATGATCCATCAAGATATTTCCTCCTGAAATGATCATAAACGGGGAGTACCACAGTTAATATCAATAGAAAAACAAATAAAGAGAGATCAAACACTTCACACAATGCCTTGAAGGTAATAGCAATGATTCCCTAGCTCTAAAAGCTCGTGGGTCATCGAGCATTCCAAATGCTAATATGTAAATAGTGTAATGCCCTGCCAGGGAACCCAAAAGAACTTAACCTAAACATGCATCTAAGTTTGCAGAAATTTTTTTTTTTAAAGTTAACATACATGATAAGCATCAATGCAGAAGCAATTACCATTAATTCACATAACATAAACAACCAACACAGGTTACAACTCTCAAGGGTTCCTTGACGATGATTACTTAACATTAATTAATAATATAGATTAGGTACAATTACGAAACTCCCATAAAACAATGAAAGATAAAATCATCATCACCTAGAAGATAACATAAATACATCTGGTACCATACGGTATCCATAACAACCTACATCCACTGCACATGTCGCAAGGTATGTAATACAATAACTGAAACGAACATCACAAGACATCTATGAACAACTGATACAAAGATACAGGATCACAAAGAAGAAGATCAAGAAGAACAACACCCCTCCAATAATGAGGATCAAGAAGGAACAACTGCAACATGGATCATCTAGCACTAGTGCATGAATGTCAGAATCTCAAATGGTAAAACAATCACTACCACCCGACCTCGTGAACCTAAATGGTCCACTCCCACCGTGCTGATGAGATAACAACAAATCCCACTCAGATAACAAACAAAACAAAACAAGAAAAGGAAAGGATCCTGAAAGTTGTCTAACTCAAGGTGGAAAAGTAATAATTCCATGAAAGACTCACTAATCCAAAGGCAACCAACACATGTAGGATAACTAGACTATGCATAGGAAGGTGTCATCATGTACGTCTAACCCTTGAGTCTCACTCTGGTAATCTTGCTGGATCTCCGCACCCAAGTGACCATACACAGATCAATGACTTCTCGTATAGACGAAGCCATTAACTATGCTAGACACACACCTCTCATGGCAGCAAGCATCTTCTCCAATCCCACCTTAGTCTGTACTAGCACTAAGCTAGGGTGAGGAAACATATCTTATTAGGTTCAATTTTAAATCTCTCAATGTTATATTTAGTTATCACTTGATAAAGATACTTAACAATAAGTGATCCTGGCAACCACTTGTGGGCCCGGTGCTTATTGCAAGCCACCTCCTACTACATATCTAGGTAAACTACCCTAGGCTCACAGATCTCTCCTAGATCTAATCAGGTACACAACTACGTAACCTAATATCCATATTCACACAAAAGAATTAGATATGGTTACAGAGATACCACAAACAAAGTACAATATATCATGAAGCCAATGGTCAAATAGGAGTGATAATCAAATTGTAATACATACACATTTGAATCATAACTGAAAACATGAACATCTGACATACACCTTGGCCTATGTTTCCCCTAGGTCTTCTAGTTCCCAATAACCCATAAATTGCACAAGAAGACATATCAGAACAAAGAAAACAACACTCACATCATAGTAACTAAAAACTAACCATAGTTGCACACAATCCAGAACGATCATAACTAAATCTATGCATATAAATAATTAACTTGCTAAGGAAAAAGGAACATTAACATTACGACTATGTAATAAACAAAAAATATTCCCTAAAGATTCTCTATGGACCTAATAGAATAGAGAGCCCAATTTCAGTATATACATAGCTATTTCTGATATGTTTCCAAACACAATATACTTCTGATATGCATAACTATATATACCAGTGATGTAAGAGTGTCCATAGCACCAATATACTTTATTACACCAAATCAATTATAAAATTTAATTATATCAAAAGATAATTCACTTCTAACTAAAACTGAATATTATCACATCTTTAAACAGCTAGATCTCTTAAAAACCAAAACTAACCTAATAAATTAACATATAAATATTAATTTATCAAAATTAACTAATCAATCATTAAATTTATTAAAACTAATGATCAAAATTAGTACATTAATAAACAAATCTTAATTTATTAAAAACTAATCCACAAATGTAAATCAACGACTAGTATAAATTAAATAATTAAAAATTAACTAAATTAATATTCAAATTTTAATTAAACTATAAAAAAAATACAAATTTAACCAAGTTATATATTTTAACATTTAACACAAATTACATATATTAAAATCTAAACATAAAAAAAAACTAAATACAAATTAAAATAAAACCGCATAAATTGAAAGTGTGGTGGAAAAGGTTCCGGACACCATCGTCCCCTATGCACGGTACCGCTCGCAGTACCACCGTAGGCGGTGGTAGGCCAATAGGACTGGCCTGCTGCGCAGTACCCACGAGTATTGATGGCAAGTCAGCCCTGTCATCCGCGCCTTGGGAGGTGGGGATGTGGTGGCCCCCACCTCCCACCTCAATTCATATTTTTTTTATAATTTTTTTTTCTAAACTTTGTTTTATATTAAAACAAACAATTTTTAAGATATGATTTATATATATACATATTTTTGCCCATTTTATTTTGATAAATAAAATACTAACATAAATGCTAATTTCATGATTTGACAAGACTGCTTATTTCTGAAAACAGAAATGGCAGAGTGTGACTTTCTTTTTCCAAAAATGGAAAACTTTGCAAATTACAAATTTGGGGAAACATAATTTATTTTTCCTCTAATCTATCTTTTCCTCATAACAATATTGATTATAAACTCAACCAATTAAAACAAGGAACACTAATTTTGTCCTCTACCAGTATTTTTTTGACTATAAATTTTTTAAGAGAGAATGAGATTTTTTCCCAAAATAAAGAATTTTCACCCAAATTGGGTTTTTGACAACAACCCATTAATTTAATTCAGTCATACTATAGAACTAACTATAGAGAGATTAATTTTTCATTTTCTAGGTATTCTAAGATGAATTTTCTCCTGAAATTTTGACAGCATAACCCTAATATGCCAAGTTTGTAAAAAAATATAAAATGACAATCCAATGAGTTTTACAAACCTCAAATTGAAAGCATAAACAGATAATAGATCTAAGTCCATAAACTAAATCAAACATAGAAGATTGCTGAAAGAATACAGACAAAAACACAAGAAAGTTCCTCAAACCCCTACCTCAATTCCAATGCTAGAAACTGAATTAGATTGCCTATAGAATGCTGAATCTCCCAGATCTGACAATAGGAAAGCTCAACCTACAGATTCTGAATCACAATGCATGCAAATCCCAAATCCAAATGCAAACAATCTTCACCCAAAATTCAAGCACACACACCAAAAACTCAAGAACACAAAGAAAGCACAAAAACTCTCAAAGCTCTCTCCAAATATTCTCCAACAACCTAATTCAATCCAAATGAATGCTAATTCCCCCTATTAGGGATTCAAATCCACCATTCAAGCAAAACCCTAGATGACTCACAAAGACCTCCTAATCAAACTCTCCCAATTTTGTTGAGAGAAATTACTAATTAATAATTAAAAATAAATATAATTGTGCACAACTCAACTCAATCTCCTAAAAACAAGTTGTCACCTCTTTCAAACAAATCACTTTCAAACTCAATAAAGCACATGTTAAAATTAAAATCCATTATTAAATAATTTAATATTCCTAACATCATTAAATCATGCAACTTAATAATTTAACATCTAATGAACAATAATAATCCTATTTTCACATAATTAATTAATTAAAACCAAATATCCTAATATTTAATTTTTAATTAATTAATAATCATACAAAACATAGGAATTAAATTTAACATTATTTTCCAACTATGATATTAATTTCCAAAATACTCAAATAATTAACTTTAATTTAATTTCCTCAATTAAATCCTAGGAGCGTATTTAATCATTAAATTCAACTATGCACCTAACATTGATAATCACATAAAATAATCTACATAAATATAATTCAACTATAATCAATAAATTAATAATCACCCACATAACCACAAATCAACTGAAGCCAAACGAGATAAAATCAAACAAAACCAAAACCAAGCAACACCAGAAAGGGATCCACAAACTTTGTCAACCTGACAAATTCGGATAGGGTAGTCAACAGATACTTATCCAACGACTAGGATAAATGGGTTTGGGTTAGTGTTTTGGATCCGTGTTATCTCCCCTCTCTTACCATCTGAGATATTGTGATAGGACACGCTCATCCTGACAATTCAGGGAAGTCGGTGCCAAGTACCTGCGAACCTGCATACAAAACCTGCATGTACATACATATACAACTATATAACAAACAATGGTAGGGATCAGTCGATTGTGTGGATCTCGCAAGCAAGTAACTACGACTTCGTCCCTCAACCATATCAGGCACGTGAAACATAAGTATAAAATAAACATATCAACCAGACACATGCAAGTATGGGGTCAGTAAAATCATACGGCTCAATAATTTCCTAACATGTAATCTATCATCCTAGCATAATCATAACATTTATAAAATCAGACTAGGGGTAGGGGTACTACATTCACCCCCCCTAGGATTAGGCTTACTCCTAGAAGCCTACAAACAGATGAGGATATATATCCCCCCAAACACAAAGCATTTACTATAACCCAAACATAACATCTAAAAACAAGCCATCGAATAAAAACATGATATAGAGTCATTAAGAACAATATAATATCTAGTTTAAGAACAAATTGATAATCACATTGATCAATTATCCATTAACATTTCAAAAAATGGATCTAAACCTTTATTCATACATCATCGTAGAAAACATCTTGAATTGATTGCATAAAAAACACATTCATATCTATAACAAATAGTAAGTTGAGAAATTCATAAAAATCTATCTAGTTAATGCAACACCAATGCAATCATATAGGATACACAACGATTCTAATATCATGAACACATATAGTACCATCTCTGCGATGTCCTCCCTTATACATACTATCAGGGGTTCATGATGAACATGATAGAAACAAAACTTATCACAGAATAGGGCCAACAATACCAAACATTCAGAGTAGCCACCATAATAACTCATAAAGGAAAAACCCAAGTGGGTGAATCATAAGTCCAACATTAAATCAGGAGAGCTCTCAATTTCAACAATAAATTAAGTGTGACTAGTGTCACAAAATAGATGATGAAAAGAGAGTTAGGTGACTAATCCAATTATAAGAAATTTCAAAATTTCAATGCTAGCCCATACACATCATGAACAATTCATAAATCAACCAAAAATGAATCATCAATCATAATACATCCACATAACAAGGTGACTAGTGGTAGCCACACTCAAGGGAGTAATCGCTTCATGACATCCAAAGGTATTTCACCCTAGATACATTAGAGAAGGTAACCATATGCAATAAATAGTCAAACACCTATGACATTTACTAGACCAGCGATATCTTGAAGACATTTAAGAGAAACAAGAACACAAATGTTTAATTGAAGTTTAAATGTTCTCAAACACAAAGAGTTATATGTCTATGTTTGGTTTCAAGTTTAAATAGTTTACACATCTAATGGGCACACAACTTCCCAGAGTTCCCAATGTAGAACTTGGTGCTCTGATACCAAGTGTAATGCCCCACCAAGAAACCCAAAAGAGCTTAACCTAAACATGCATCTAAGTTTGCAGAATAATTTTTTTTTTTAAGTTAACATACATGATAAGCATCAATGTGGAAGCAATTACCATTAATTCACATAACATAAACAACCAACACAGGTTACAACTCTCAAGGGTTCCTTGACGATGATTACTTAACATTAATTAATAATATAGATTAGGTACAATTACAAAACTCCCATAAAACAATGAAAGATAAAATCATCATCACCTAGAAGATAACATAAATACATCTAGTACCATAAGGTATCCATAACAACCTACATCCGCTACACATGTCACAAGGTATGTAATACAATAACTAAAATGAAGATCACAAGACATCTTTGAAGAGCTGATACAAAGATACAAGATCACAAAGAAGAAGATCAAGAAGAAAAACACCCCTCCAACAATGAGGATCAAGAAGGAACAACTGCAACAGGGATCATCCAGCACTGGTGCATGAATATCAAAAGCTCAAATGGTAAAAGAATCACTACCACCTAACCTCGTGAACCTAAATGGTCCACTCCCATCGTGCTGAGGAGATAACAATAGATCCCACTCAGATAACAAATAAAATAGAACAAGAAAAGGAAAGGATCCTGAAAGCTCTCTAACTCAAGGTGGAAAAGTAATAATGCCATGAAAGACTCACTAATCCAGAGGCAACTGGCACATATAGGATAACTAGACTATGCATAGGAAGGTGTCATCATGTATGTCTAACCCTTGAGTCTCATCCTGGTAATCTTGCTGGATCCCGGCACCCAAGTGACCATACATGGATCAATGACTTCTCGTACAGATGAAGCCATTAACTATGCTAGACACACACCTCTCATGGCAGCAAGCATCTTCTCCATTCCCACCTTAGTCTATACTAGCACTAAGCCAGGGAGAGGAAACGTATCTTATTAGGTTCAATTTTAAATCTCTCAATGTTATATTTAGTTATCACTTGATTAAGATACTTAACAATAAGTGATCCTAGCAGCCACTTGTGGGCCTCGGTGCTTATTGCAAGCCACCTCCTACTACATATCTAGGTAAACTACCTTAGGCTCACAAATCTCTCCTAGATCTAATCAGGTACACAACTACATAACCTCGTATCCATATTCACACAAAAAAACTAGATATGGTTACAGAGATACCACAAACAAAGTACAATATGTCATGAGCCCAATGGTCAAATAGGAGTGATAATCAAATTGTAATACATACACATTTAAATCATAACTGAAAACATGAACATCTGACATACACCTTGGCCTCTGTTTCCCCTAGGTCTTCTAGTACCCAATAACCCATAAATTACACAAGAAGACATATTAGAACAAAGAAAACAACACTCACATCATAGTAACTGAAAACTAACCATAGTTGCACACAATCCAAAATGATCATAACTGAATCTATCCATATAAATAATTAACTCACTAAGGAAAAAGGAACATAAACATTATGACTATGTAATAAAAAAATAATATTCCCTAAAGATTCCCTATGGACCTAATAGAATAGAGAGCCCAATTTTAGTATATACACAGCTATTTCAGATATGTTTCCAAACACAATATACTTCTGATATGCATAACTATATATACCAGTGATGTAAGAGTGTCCATAGCACCAATATACTTTATTACACCAAATCAATTATAAAATTTAATTATATCAAAAGATAATTCACTTCTAACTAAAAATGAATATTATTACATCTTTAAAAAGCTAGATCTCTTAAAAACCAAAACTAACCTAATAAATTAACATATAAATATTAATTTATCAAAATTAACTAATCAATCATTAAATTTATTAAAACTAATGATCAAAATTAGTACATTAATAAACAAATCTTAATTTATTAAAAACTAATCCACAAATGTAAATCAACGACTAGTATAAATTAAATAATTAAAAATTAACTAAATTAATATTCAAATTTTAATTAAACTAAAAAAATACAAATTTAACCAAGTTATATATTTTAACATATAACACAAATTACATATATTAAAATCTAAACATAAAAAAAAAACTAAATACAAATTAAAATAAAACTGCATATATTGAAAAGTGCGGTGGAAAAGGTTACGGGCCCCACGATCCCCTATTCACGGTAACGCTCGTGGTACTGCCACAAGCGGTGGAGGCTGACGGGACTGGCCTACTGCGCAATACCCACGGGTACTAACGGCAGGTCAGCCCTGCCGTCCGCACCTTGGGAGGTGGGGATTTGGTGGCCCCCGCCTCCCACCTTAATTCATATATTTTTTATAATTTTTCTTTCTAAACTTTATTTTATATTAAAACAAACAATTTTTAAGATATGATATATATATATATATATATATATATATATATATATATATATATATATATATATATATATATGCCCATTTTATTTTGATAAATAAAATACTAACATAAATGCTAATTTCATGATTTGACAGGACTGCTTATTTTCGAAAATGGAAATGGCAGAGTGTGACTTTCTTTTTCCAAAAATGGAAAACTTTGCAAATTACAAATTTGGGGAAACATAATTTATTTTTCCTCTAATCTGTCTTTTCCTCATAACAATATTGATTATAAACTCAACCAATTAAAACAAGGAACACTAATTTTGTCCTCTACCAGTATTTTTTTGACTATAAATTTTTTAAGAGAGAATGGGATTTTTTCCCAAAATAAAGAATTTTCACCCAAATTGGGTTTTTGACAACAACCCATTAATTTAATTCAGTCATACTATAGAACTAACTATAGAGAGATTAATTTTTCATTTTCTAGGTATTCTAAGATGAATTTTCTCCTAAAATTTTGACAGCATAACCCTACTATGCCAAGTTTGTAAAAAAATATAAATGACAATCCAATGAGTTTTCTAAACCTCAAATTGAAAGCATAAATAGATAACAGATCTAAATCCATAAACTAAATCAAGCATAGAAGATTTCTAAAAGAATACAGACAAAAACACAAGAAAGTTCCTCAAACCCCTACCTCAATTCCAATGCTAGAAACTGAATTAGATTGCCTGTAGAATGTTGAATCTCCCAAATCTGACAATAGGAAAGCTCAACCTGCAGATTCTGAATCACAGTGCATGCAAATCCCAAATCCAAATGCAAACAATCTTCACCCAAAATTCAAGCACACACACCAAAAACTCAAGAACACAAAGAAAGCACAAAAACTCCAAAAGCTCTCTCCAAAAATTCTCCAACAACCTGATTCAATCCAAATGAATGCTAATTCCCCCTATTAGGGATTCAAATCCACCATTCAAGCAAAACCCTAGATGACTCACAAAGACCTCCTAATCAAACTCTCCCAGTTTTGTTGAGAGAAATTACTAATTAATAATTAAAAATAAATATAATTGTGCACAACTCAACTCAGTCTCCTAAAAACAAGTTGTCACCTCTTTCAAACAAATCACTTTCAAACTCAATAAAGCACATGTTAAAATTAAAATCCATTATTAAATAATTTAATATTCCTAACATCATTAAATCATGCAACTTAATAATTTAACATCTAATGAACAATAATAATCCTATTTTCACATAATTAATTAATTAAAACCAAATATCCTAATATTTGATTTTTAATTAATTAATAATCATACAAAACATAGGAATTAAATTTAACATTATTTTCCAACTATGATATTAATTTCCAAAATACTCAAATAATTAACTTTAATTTAATTTAATCAATTAAATCCTAGGAGCATATTTAATCATTAAATTCAACTATGCACCTAACATTGATAATCACATAAAATAATCTACATAAATATAATTCAACTATAATCAATAAATTAATAATCACCCACATAACCACAAATCAACTGAAGCCAAACGAGATAAAATCAAACAAAACCAAAACCAAGCAACACCAAAAGGGATCCACAAACTTTGTCAGCCTGACAAATTCGAATAGGGTAGTCAACAGATACTTATCCAACGACTAGGATAAATGGGTTTGGGTTAGGGTTTTGGATCCGTGTTATCTCCCCTCTCTTACCATCTGAGATATTGCGATAGGGCATGCTCATCCTAAAAATTTAGGGAAGTCGATGCCCGGTACCTGTGAATCTGCATACAAAACCCACATGTACATAGATATACAACTTTATAACAGACAATGGTAGGGATCGGTCGATTGTGTGGATCTCGCAAGCAAGTAACTATGACTCCGTCCCTCAACCACATCAAGCACATCAAAGAGAATTATAAAAAAAACATATAAACCATACACATGCAGGTATGGAGTCAGTAAAATCATACGCCTCAATAATTTCCTAACATGTAATCTATCATCCTAGCATAATCATAACATTTATAAAATTGGACTAGGGGTAGGGGTACTACACAATGCCACTATTAACATTCATATTGTGCCATTAAATCAACAAATGCCATCAAAATGAAATTGACTTAATGAGAAGAAAAAGCTCAAATGCCTACACCAAGTGTCAGTGCCCTCTTCCTACACAGTATCGGCCTCTTTGCGCACATCAAACTCGAATGCCCTCTTCGTGCCATGCAAAATTGCAGTGCATTCTTCGCAGCAACTCTTCAAATTCACAAAAATTACAAATGACACTTCCTTTTTCTTTCTTTTTTGTTTATAACCTAGCGAGTGTTGCAATTACAACGTTATCGTCACTATTACGACACCGTCAGGGCACTTGCAAAAAAAAAAATACAGATGGTACTGGCGTCACAAATTGGCATCGCAATTCAACCCCAAATGTTGTAGTGTTTCTAAGCTGCATATGCTAGTAGAATTGTAATCCTTCTAATCTAGCAACAGGTGAAAAAGTCTCACCATAATCAATACCTTCTTCTTGTGCATACCCTTTGAAAACTAGTCTACCTTTATTTCTGATCACATCTCCATGTTCATTCAGTTTGTTTCTAAAAATCCACTTAGTACTAATAACTTTTTTATCTTTAGATCTCGGTACCAAAGTCCATGTGTTCTTCTTCTCAATTTGATCTATCTCTTCTTTCATAGCTTTAACCCAATCTTCATTATCCAATGCATCTTTTACTGTTCTTGGCTCAAATTTATAAATTAAACATGTATTATCTCTTAACTTACTTCTTTTCATAACTATATCATTCTTGTCTCCAATAATCTTTCTCGATGAATGGTGTCTTCTCACATACTTGGCTAGAACAGGTTTGGTAGGTTGTGGAAGTTCTTTATTTTCAACATTCAGTGGTGGCTTTCTCTATTTAGCTTCATCCTCAATTTGTACTGCACGTAAGGTATGAGGAACTTCATATTGAACATATACAAATATTTTAAAGTCCTTCGGTTCTTTTTTATTGTCTTCATCATTTTTCTCTGCAAATTGATCAATCCTTACATTTTCACTTTCTAAAATTTTGTTAGTAGACTTGATTAACCACTTGTAAGCCTTGCTTCTTGTAGAATATCCTAAGAATATTCCTTCATCACCTTTATGATAAAAATTTCCATCTCTAGCATCCTTTAGAATGTAACACCTACTTCCAAATACTTTGAAATAACTTACATTTAGTTTGTGACCATACCAGATTTCATATGGAGTCTTGTTTGTACCTTTCTTCAGTTGTACTCAGTTTAGTGTATAAACTGTAGTGATGAATACTTCTCTCCAAAATGTTTGAGATATACCATTTTCAATCATCAATGTCCTTGCACAATAAATAATGGATTTTTTTTGTCTCTCTACTATACCATTTTGTTGTGGTGTCCTCGGTACAGACATTTATCTTTTTATTCTATTTTCATTGTAGAAAAGTGTAAACTCATCATATCTAAACTCACCTCCTCTATCAGATTTTAGACACTTCAATTGTCTTCTAGTCTCCTTTCAACTCTTGCCTTGTACCACTTAAACATTTGAAAAGATTCAGAATTATCCTTCAAAAATATGATAGACATCATTCTTGAATAATCATCAACAAATAAAATGAAATATCTATCACCATAATAATTTTTTGTTCTCATAGGTCCACATAGGTCAGTGTGTACTAACTCCAAAATTCCTTGTGTAGTGTAAGATTTTCTTGTAAAACTTGAATTTTTCATCTTACCAACTTGACATCCTTTGTGCGTGATATTTTTAGGTTTTTCCAGTCTCGGTAGACCTCTTACTCTATTCTTTTTTCTCACCTTAATTAAGTTCTCAAAAATCACATGACAAAATATCTTATGCCATAACCATACATCCTCAACTTTAGAAAATAATAAACTCTTTGTGGTAGTATCAAGGTAGAATAAGTTACCTTTTGACTGTTCACCAGTGGCAATCAGACCTCCATTCTGATCAAATACTCTTACCTTTCCATTTTTAAATTCTAGTCGATGACCTATTTTTTTTAGGTGTGCCACACTCAATAGATTATACTTTAGTCCTTCCACCCAATAAATATCATCACATTGTGTATTATCCAGTAGAATTACAGAACCTTTAGCTCTCACAAGATATGTATCATCATTACCAAATCTAACATAACCTCCATCATCATCTTTCATAGTAATGAACTTATATGTGTCATCAGTCATATGATGTGAGCATCCACTATCTATTATCCATGTATCATTCTTACTAGCATGAGAAATTAGGGCTTTTTCATCTTCATACCTTTCTTCATCAGAATCATTCTTGATAGAAACATACACAACCTCTTCACCTTCATCATTATCTAAATCATCATCGATTAGTCCTTCTTCAACAATGTTGCATGACTTCTTACCTTTGTTCATGAAATCTCAGTATCTCCTGAATCTATTTTCTTTTTTTTTATTATCTCAGTTGTCTTTATTTTCATCATTGTTGTTGTTATGACATCTAAATGCAATATGACCAATCTTATTGCAATTGAAACATTTTAAAGGTAGTTTACCTCAGTATTTTCCTTTTCCTCTCAATAGTGTCTTAGCTAGTAAGGCTTCAAACTCTCCTTCTTGTCTTTCCTCTTCAAACAAACTTTCTAGATCACTCTTGCAACTATGATACCTTTCACTTGCACTTCTTACATAACCATCACTTGATCTAGACACTCTAGAATTTCCAATGTTCAAAGATGACTTGAATACAGACTCAATCTTAGTAGTAGTTGGTAAACTACTATCAAAATCATTTAGCTCAAAAATCAATCAACTTACCAATTGTAGCATCTAGTGAAACATGGACCTAATGAATGGATCTAAATTCATGTATTGTAGATACTTGCATGGCATATATAGGCAACAATATTGTCAGTAGTTTTCTTGTTACATATTCTTCTTCAATATTTCCTCCAGCACCTCTAATAGCACTCACAACTTCCTTCAATCTTGTACTATACTGTGTAACATATTCACCTTCTCTCATTCTTATAGAATCTAATTTTCCTTTCAAAATTTCATCTTTTTCCTTCTAAACATGCCAATTTCCACCATATACCAATGCAAGCTTGTACCACATCTATTTTTTTGTATCACATCCTTTAAGATCATTGAACTCCAGGTCAGTGAGAGAAAAAGATATCTCAATAATAACTTGTGTGTGATCTTTCCTTTCTCTTACATGTTCAATTGTCATAGGCCCAAATGATGGTGGTGAATATTCATTGTCAAGATAGTATAATTCATACTATTCAATTCCAGATATGTGCAACCTTATCCTACTTTTCCATGTAGAGAATTTGTCTCTATTCAACTTTGGTGCCTCCCTCTTATACATCTTCAGATCTTTTACTCAAGTATTTTAAACTTATCCCTTTAGAGTACCTTTTCTTTGATACCAGTTGTTGGATTACTGAGAGGGGGGGTTAATCGATAATCAGTGATTCTTTAAACCTTAAAACTTTAACTTTGATTCAACTCAGTAAGTCAAACTTCAGTAGTAACCAATAATTATAGTAAATTAACTTTTTCAACAAATAACATGCACAATAAATATTCAACACATTTGACACTAGTATTTCACGTGGAAATCCAATGTGGGAAAAAATGTGTTGTGAGAATTATCACCCACCAATCAAAATACTTTTCTAAAGTATGTTTGATTAAGAGCCAATCCTATTAAAGATTACAATGCACATTGTTAAATGTGACCCTGTTAGAGGATTTTCTTCATATGTGTTAGGATCTTCACCCTGTTAGGAGTGGCCTAGTTAAAGGTCTTTGAACACTCTTCTAGAATGTCACCTCTCTCAAGGATTTCCAATAAGCCTATTAAGTCTTGGTTAAGAGCTTTTCCCACTACAAATGTTAATAAAAAATAGTATAAAATTTGAATTGTAAATATGCAACTACCTCTTGCTTAGTTAGATCCCTTGTGCACTCTTTTTCTTTACTTATTTCTTTCACTATTCACTGGCCTCAACACTTCATCAATCTCTTCTTTAGACTTAGATTTCCACCTTTTTCTTCATCACTGTATCACTCAGTAACACATCAACACTTCAACTAGCCAGCTTATTTTTCATTTAATTTCATCCTTTATATGGACTATGTTTTTCCTCTTAAAATACTTGATTAGGTTTTCCTCTGTTTATTCTAAACTGTCAGATCATCCTCTTGAACTGATTCAATGAACTTGGCACTCAGTAAAACTTATTATCATGACCTCGAAACTTGAACTTTTCTTAGAGCTTCTACCTTCACTTTTTGCTTCTTAAATATTTACAATAGATCATCACCTTGAATTTTACTGATCGTAGATCTCTTTAACTATCTCTTCTTCATCCTTGGAATCTTCCAGATCACTGTGGATCTTCATTAAATGCCATTTTGACTTGTATTTGATATTTATTTCATGCTCAATGCCCTTCCTTTTCCTTGAATTGAAATTTTGTTTT
Organism: Chamaecyparis obtusa; assembly: GCA_027943335.1. Lineage (NCBI taxonomy): Eukaryota > Viridiplantae > Streptophyta > Pinopsida > Cupressales > Cupressaceae > Chamaecyparis > Chamaecyparis obtusa. The sequence goes on along the minus strand of BSBK01015099.1, from coordinate 45,840 downwards.
CTTTGCTTGGTAACTAACTCCTTGTACTCGGTATCTAGGCTTCCTTTTTTTTTACCGACAATTACTTTCCTTTTACCGAATGACTTCTTCCTGCTTGGTAACTAAATTTTTTTCTTTGCCTTGTCAATTTTCTAACCTTTCTCAGTTGTCCAATCTCCTTTACCAACTTGATATCATCAAATGTAAAGTAAAAAATTATAACTAAATCATTATTACCTTATTATTGTTTGATCTATATTAGCTTCCCAATTAAGTTCTTCAACTTCACTAACTCCTTTATAACTTTTCAGTTCCTCTTTTTCCTTAACTTACTTATCTTATATCTTACTCCTAATGATATGGAAACTCAATATAAACCAAAAATCAATTGTTTGACATCAATTATAAAATAAACCCTGATCTAATCCTTCTACAATCTTGTATATCTCAGATCTCATGTTCATCATCATTATCACCCATCAGTTAGGGTTAACTCATATAAATACAAAAAATATGCCAATTCAATAAGAGTGGATGATGCAAAGTATCTTGGTGGTATAATAGGATATGAAGATATGATTGAGTCTTTTCTTTGGTCATGAAGGGTTTTAGTAATTAATGGTTTTTGGTCTATTTTAAAATTAATTGTTTAAAAGCCCCCATGGGTTAGGTGAGGTGGTCTAAGGTTGTGGATAGATCTCCATGGTCTCAGGTTTGACTCTCTTGCCCAAAATTATTCTGCCACACCCACTTGGGGGCAGTGTAGATTGCAGTATGGCCATAGAGATTAATCTCACCTCAAACTCACAATGTAAAGGGAACCCATCGAGTTTGAGTCACAAGGATACCTTGACGATACCAAAAAAAAATGATAGTTTAAACAAAAAGTGTTCTTCATATATGAAATATGATCTTGATTGCATGCTTCACAAGTGAGACATTTTAGTGCTATAGGTGATTTATAACAAATGGTTGTCCCCTAGAGCACTCATGTAAAGGGTGAACCCACAATACTGGGTTACAATTTTTCAAAGGAAGGAATTCATCCTGAAAAGCATTTTTGGCAAAATATTATTTACCAACTTTCAATCGAAACTCGCTTGCACTTTCAATTGTAAGTACTAAACTTACGATCGAAAGTCCTTAGACATAGTGTATGCACCCAAAAATGGTCGCCTAGACTTTGGGCCCCATTTATTCGATTTATCAATCCTGAATCAATTTTATCAATAATCAATATTTTCAACATTATCAATTTTTTGATCAAGTCTTAATTTCGATCATATATTGGATTTTTATCCTATGGGCTAACCATTTTATCCTAAGTATTTATTTAATTAAAAGGAATATTTCCTCCCCTTTTGATTAAATAAAAAAGCCCCACTTTTCTTCTTATCCTAAGTTGCACAAATAAAGCATTATTCTTATTTTATAAAAAGGAAAAAGCACTTTTGTCTCATATGGACACAAAAGTCAACTCTTATTTTCTCATTGGAGGATATTTGTGCACAAGGATCAAGCTTCCATTTTTCTCCACCATTGATTAAGTCTTTTGCCTCTTAATCTCCATTGTCCATTGATTTTCATTTCCTATAAAAGAAGAGCTCTCTTCTTCATTTTGCATATCTTGTTTTCATGCTATTGTTATGCTATAGGTTTTCTAGGTCATTTGGAGCTCTCTTTTGAAGACATCTTTGCATTCAAGTTTTGAAGACTTGTTTTTCATTGTTGCATCTCATTTAGTTGCATATTTCCTTTGTTTAGTTGCATAATCATGGCATTCTTAGCTTAGATTTCCTTTTATGCAATAGTTTAATCTCACATAGCTTAATTAGGAGAATTGTAATCCATTGCTATTTCCTTTCATAGTTGCATTGTACTTTCATTGTGATAGATTAATCTTGCATATTCATACTAGTTTGCATTGCATTGTATACTTTGATTCAATTTGGAGATATTGGCATTCTTGCCCTTGTCTTTAGATTTGAATCTCTCATTGTGTGGTTGACTAGCAAGGTCACTAGTTTGTAGCTCTAGCTGAGAGCAAATTTATCATAGTCCCTTGCAACTCCATGCATAGAGAGCTATGAGCCGCTTTGTGAGGCCTCATTGTTGAGCAACCTTGCATGTAATGGTTCATAGAAGTGTGGTCACTTTTAACTCATACATTTCTGGCGCCAACTGTGGGACAGAGTAGATAGACTTTGTCCTTTAATTTCTTGCATTTTCATCATTTTTTGGATTAATTTTTTGGAAATTTCGTGTTCTCTATTTTCTGTCTCAGAGTATCACGTGACACTTCTCAGAAATATCGCGCGACATACCTTATAGTACCGGAGTGACACTTCATGTGAAAAAAGTATCACCTATCTGTGTTCAGGTTTATCGCCTGGCATCGAGCAAAGTATCACCTGACTATTTTACAGTATATCGCCTGATTGGTGAAGTATCACCCGGTCACAAGGAACTGTATCGCACAATTCTGGTGAAGTCTGAGGTATATCACCTGATTTGATAGAGAGTTGCAATTTCAGTTTTATTTTTCAAATTTGATCATATTTAGTTTGTTAACTTACTTTTCTGCAATTAGGTAGAATTAATTTTCATAGTTGTACTCATTTCTTGGTTTACAATAGTTTGTAAGTAGGTAATTCTTGCTTTCCAATATCAAATATCTCATTTGAGTGATTAAGGGCATGGATTCATTCCTTGTGTACATAGAGGGTTAAATGCACCACTTTGTGGACTCACCCTATGTTAGCTTGGAAAGTTAAATATTCCATTGATTCACCCCTTTTCCACTTGTGAGTAGTGTTGATAAGAAAACTTTAGAATACTTTTGATGGAGTTTGTTAGCTAAAGTGGGTTTGGACTTTCTTATTCTAATCACCCCTTGGTCTCACCCTTTGGATGCAAGGTCAGCATTCATACATAGGGGAGGGGTCTACTTGAAAAGAGGATTAAGTGTTCCACAATTTTCACCCTCTTTATTCTTTCTTGATCTCATTAGTTTCTAAGGTGTGGATTTGTCTTAAGTTTGTGTGAAGAGTTAAATGTTCCACTTTTGGACTCTCTTTGAGTTTGTATGAAAGGTTAAATGTTCCACTTTTGGACTCTCTTTGAGCTTGTGTGAAGGGTTAAATGTTCCACCTTTTGGACTCACTTCACATTCACTTGAAGGGTTAAATGTTCCACTTTTGGACTCACTTCACATTTACTTGAGGGGTTAAGTGTTCCACTTTTGGACTCACTTCATTCCCTTAAGGGGTTAAGTGCTCCACTTTTGGACTCACTTTACATTAACTTGATGAATACTTGTGATGGAGCTTGTTAGCTAAATTGGGTTTGGACTTTCTTATTTCTAATCACCCCTTGGTCTCACCCTTTGGATGCAAGGTCAGCATTCATACATAGGGGAGGGGTCTGCTTGAAAAGAGCATTAAGTGTTCCACAATTTTTACCCTTTTATGCTTTCTTGATCTCACTAGTTTTCTAAGGCCTTGACTCACTTGGAGTTCATATGAAGAGTTAAGTGTTCCACATTTTGGACTCACTTCATATTTACTTGGTGGGTTAAGAGTTCCACCTTTGGTGCTTTGAAAATACTTTTGATAGTGGGTGACTTGAATTTTAGAGCTAATTGGATTTTGGATTTTCCTAATAAATTGTTTGTAGGAGCTTTTCTTGAAGGAGATTGCCATAAATTGCATGCTAAGCGGCTACTAATGGTTTTTGTAGGGCTTCCCAAAGCATAATCAAAAGCAAAAAAGAAAAAAAAAATTCAAGTGTTTATTTCCTTTCAAGTGCGGCATCTACTAATTGCTTTAGGAACTTTAATACATTGTGAAAGAGATTTTGAGGTGGTAGGAGAAGTATGCTCTTCACCTTTAGGTGAACCAAAAAATCTTGACCCATCTTAAGATTTTGGAAGCAAGGGGGTAATTAAATTTGCTTGGTGTGTTTGGGAAAAAATTTTGAGATAGGGGATTATGCTCTTCACCCTTGTGGTGAACCAAAAACCTTGAAACTCAAAAATTATCCACTCTTTGTTTATTATAGGAATCCTTTAACAAGCCTTCTCTTGAGCAATCAAGAGGAACGACCCAAGTGGGGACAAGCCTTTTGCCGGCTATTTCAACTCACTATAATCTCAAGGCTATCAAAGACACAAAACCTTGGTAGACGTAACATTTTTCTTCACTTGATGTGAGTACTTGTGGGATTGTGACCATGGGGAAAATATTGAGCAAGAATGCTAAAGGTACTCTTGAGGCCGCGAGGTCCTAGTCCTTTATGAGGAGCAAGAGGAGTGTTATGAACGGAAGCCCTTACTAAGAACCATAGGTTAGAAGCCACCTTATTTAGCCACTTATCTTCTTATTGCAAGGACTGATCCAAGTGGACTAACCCAGATCACCCCAAGATACTCACCATATGTGTCCCTTTGGTTGTGTTATTTGACACTTCCACGACAAAGCCGATATCTCTTGTGGGTAACCACTTTTGGTGTGAGGCAAGGGGGCATCAAGTTGTGGGCTAAGTTGGTAAGTATTGAGCCTTGTCTTGTAGGCAGATATTGCTTGAAGTATTTTCAAATGTGCTAACCCAGTGTGAACATTCTCAGCATACAAACAATCGGTAGCATTCATAGGGTGCTTTTTCAAGTTTGATATCACAAGCGTTTGTCTTGGCAAGGTTGTTTTTTCCCTTGTTGCAAGTGTTTGAAGACATGTTTGATCACCTACTATTTGCAAACTTGTCCTATTGCTGTTAAATTTGTGATTGACATCAAACATTTTCGCCCTTAGATTCGAAAACTTGAAATCAGATCTTCAAAACTTGAAATTTTGCACACATTTGGTCAAAAACTAAACCAGCATCGCCTGCTTAAGGGATAAATATCGCGTGATAGTTCACCCCAAAACTGTGTTGCTTGATAGTTGTTAGGCCTATCACCTTCTAGCTTTAAGGTTTATCGCCTAACATCATGCGAAGTATCGCTCGATCTGAGTTTTATCACCCAGTTTGCCTGGAGTCTATCACCTGGAAGTTTTCAATAGTGTTTTTAGTTTCAGTTGCCTTTTAGTATGACTTGGCCCTTGAGTAGGTTATCTGACCTTACTGTTAGAGACTTGTTTGACTGCAAATTTCTGATTTTAGCCCGCCTAAGGATCATTTCAATTGATTTATAAGGATACCTCAAACATAACTCGCCAAGTTAGAAATTTATTCCTAGTGAAAGGTTTGTCTTTAGAATTGTTGATTACACCCTTGGAAATTGTGGTCTTCTTATTGTCCAAATCGCTTTTCATCTATCTCAATTTTGACTTGAATTTTGGCTAAATCCAACCTCCTGATTCAAAAGTGCAAGGGTATTCACCCTTTAATTTGAAGCACCTCTTTGACAGTGTTGGTGACGCCTTTTATTTTCTATCTTTCATTTTTTCTCGTTGGACAATAGAGAATCTCAATTATCCTAGGTTGGAATTGACACTTTGATAGATTGACCTATCACTTAAAGTCTCTTTCTTTCATGTCAGTTACTACAAGATACCAAGTGAATCAAGGGAAGAGAACCTCGGTTATCTTTAATCAATTACCACCAGTTAGAACACGTCAACAATGTAAAGACAAGAAACCTTTCTTTGATCAGTCCCCTAGGAATCAACCAGAAGTTGAGGCTAATTGTTGTGAGGAAGGAACACCTAAAACACACTATTCATCAAGTAACAACATGAGTTTTTTTAATATCAAGAATTCTAGAGAGGCTCTAAACCAAAATCTTCAAGAAATGTTCTCAAGTTTTAGAGATGACAGTCACATACCTGATGGATTTAGATGAGCTAATAGTCCACTAGAGTCACCTTTGATCAACACAAGATATTTGGATCCTCAACAAAGAAGAGAAAGACATCGTAGGCATAGGTCTTTGGAAATAGGATCTCAGCAATATGAGGATGAAACAGAATATCATGTCAATGCAACCAACCTATTTAATAAATCAGGACCTTCATCTCTGGCTAAGGAAAATTATTGGCATACTAATGCTAGATTGAATGCTATTGAGAAAGCTAAGCAAGCTCACAGAGAGGAACAAGTCATGAAGCAAGAAAAACTTAGGAGATTGGAAGAGGAGGAGAAGATCTTGCTAGAAATGAAGAAAAGAGCATTGCAAGAAGAAGAAGATAGGTTGTATGCGCGATGACTTCAAAGACAATTCAATGGATGAGGAACTAATAGTGGGACCAACTCTCCCCCATCAACCCCATCACAAAGTCCAAAGACTAGGAGAAGGTCCAGGATGCCCTCAAGATCCCCAAGTCCAAGGGGAAGAAGAGTTTCAAGATGTGATCACCATAGGAGAAATTCACCTCCTAGACTCTCTAGACAACCCTCCCAATGGGTACACCATGGTTTACAAGAAGGAGGGAGATATGTTAATTTGAACACCTTAGATTTTATGGCTATTCAACAAGAGCCATCTTTCCAAGCCTGTGATGAAAAGTATGTTGAACAAAACAAAGACCAATTCTTGGAAAGTCTAATTAACAAAGGTGCCAAGGTACCTTTTGATTTTGATGTGGATAGAAAGGTGAAGAAACAAGAACCATCAACTAATGAGGTGATCAAACAATTGCAACGAGATGTGGATAATATGAGGGCTCCTAAGAGCACATTCAACTTGGATTCTATTTGTCCTAGTCCTATTGATAAAAGTTTTGTGATGGTTGACTTCCCTAAGAAAGTCAAGTTTCCTACATATGACAAATATGACGATATTGGTGATCCCCATGACCATGTTAGGCAATTTTATATCATGAGTTTTTCTTTCCACCATGAGGATTCTTATTTAATGAGATTATTCCCTAGAAGTCTCAAGGGACAAGCTATGGAGTGGTTCACTAACCTAACTCCAACAGTCAAAACATTTAAAGAGCTTGTGGAAAGATTTGTCCAACATTTTGCCTATAATTTAACACGACCAGTCACCATGCTCGATTTATGCAAGTTAAAACAAAACCAAGGAGAATCATGTGTTACTTTCTTATAGAGGTGGAGATATTTATGTGCAAAATACCCAAGGACAATCCCTGAAGAGGAGAGGATTGATATTATTGTAAGCAATCTGATACCCGAATTAAGGTATGAAGTTAGGAAGTACCCCTTCAGCTCTTTTGATGTTATGGTTGACGTGGCATGTCACACTGAAGATGTTTTAAAAGAACAAGGAATTTTGGCCAAATCAACAAACAATAACAATAGCCAAAACAACAACAACAATCATGGAAACAAGGACAAAAAGAACAACTATTGGAACAAAAATAAACAGGTGGTCAATGATGGTGTTGTCGACTCACCTCAACCTAAGAATGAAGTCCTTAATCTTTCTAATGTAGTTCAAGCCATGAAGTTACAAGTATCCTCAGAACAACAAGCTAGTAAGCCAAAGTATCAAGGGAAGTCAAAAACAGAGAAAAGGAAATTTACAAAACTTGGGGATTCCTATGCAGACATCTTTAAGACCCTCATTGCTCATAATCTAGTACAACCCCAAGACCCTTCAAAGTTCCACATTCTAGAGACTAAACCATATTGGTGGAATGAGAAGGCCTATTGTATTTACCACAATGGAATTGGACATGATATCAAAAATTTCTTTAAGCTTAAACACCTTCTCCAAGACCTTATTGAGAGTGGGAGGTTGTAGGTGGATGGCTTAACTTCTAATTCAGATCACAAAGCTTTCAAAGAGACCTTGCCTAAATACGAGAAAGGAGAAGGTTCTAACAATGACAACAACAAGGGCAAGGCTTCAATAAATTATACCTATACCAAAGTGGACAATGTCATCAATATGCTTGAGATAGTTGAGGAGAATGTTAGCATGATGAGAAAGAAGGATTCCTATGAGTATAGAAATGATTCAAAACAAGTTCCTTATGATGGACCCGTAGTGATGTTGAGAGATCCTAACTCACAAAAGGAGTCTCAGCCTCTTCATGTTGTTACTAGGAGTCAAGTTAGTCAACCTCCTATTGTCATTAGAGGTCCCAATTCCAGTAAGCCTAGACAGCCTACATCCAAATAGGTTCCTTCCAAATCAGCTATTGACCCTGAGCTTAACTACACTCTTGTTGACCAATTACAACGTAGACCAACACAGATTTCTATCTTTGAAATTTTGGAATTTTCCCCAAGGCATAAGCATGTCCTTGAGGATGCCTTGCGAGCAGCTAGTGTCCCCAACAACTTAGATGTGGATCAATTCCAAAACATGGTCAACCATTTAGCCAGCCCTCATTTCCTCACCCTTTCAGAAGAAGATGACAAATCCATAAGTCACCCACACAACTTGGTCTTACACATAGAAGTCATGATTCATAAAACTCATGTCAGGCGCGTGTTGATAGATGGGGGTGCAAGGTTAAACATTTGTACCATGAGTTTTTTGAAGGCTTTAGGATATTCCGAAGAGGTTATCGACACAAGGGAAAATATCACAATCAAAGCATATGATGAAGTAGAAAGGAGTTCTAAAGGATTAGTAGGTTTACCAATTCATATTGGTCCAGTGGAAAAGGATATTTTATTTCAAATTGTTGATGTTGGACCTTTGGCCTACAATATTTTGCTAGGAAGGCCATGGATTCATGAAATGCAAGTAGTCCCATCAACATACCACTAGTGTGTTAAGTTTCCTCATAATGGTGTAGAAATTTGCATACCTGGAGATAGTACTTTGTCAATTAATAACATTTTTGTTGGAGCACATATACCTTTGAATAGGGAAGCTGACAGTTCTAGTATTTCACTTGAGCAATGCAAAGAAAAGTTTAAGACCCTCGACCTTGGCATGGGAGATTACAATATTGATTCTTTCACAAAGTTACCAATATCTCCTTGGTCTTATGGGAAACCTTCACCAGATATGAAACCCTCTTCGTCAGCCATGACATTATTTGGAAAGTTTGTTGAGTCTTCAGTTCCTATTCAGGAAGACAAAGAGGAAGTTGCCATCAGAGATTGTATTTATCATGAGGAAAACTATCGACACAATGAAAATTTTGCTCCTTCACCTAAAGCTTATGGGAGGGGGTACACGTTAGTGAGAAACATGGGATATCTAGGACATGGTCCTCTTAGTCATAGATTGGATGCCAAGTTTGATCCATTGGATCATGCTTTATTTGCACGATGCAACAAATCCACAGTGGGTTTAGGTTTTGGAAGTGATAAATCAAAAGATACTATTGTCCCAACTACAATAGATAGTGATTTTGATTCTGAATACACACCTAATCTTTCTAACCAACAAGACATGACAGAAGATTGGGTGCCTCCAACAGATCTCCTTTGGGGAAAACTTCAAAATTTGACAATTGATAGTTCTCCTTCCCAGCTACGACGGATAGTGACTATAGGAATGCTAGATTAGCCATGGAAAGTGTCGTCACCCTAGCTATGACGGGTGATATTGATTTGGATACTTTGGTGGTTTAGCAAAGGGAGACTCTTCAAAGTTGTGCGGCTTCTACATCACGAGGCCCAAATGCTAAAGATTCAGAGATAGATTCACATGAGTATGAATGGGACTCAGTTTCAGATGCAACCATAGACTTAGATGTTGATGTTATTCAAGCCTATAGTGCCCAACCTGACGTAGTTGATGAACCTAGTGTAGGGCTAGAGGACTGGACTCCTTGAATCACCTGAGTGGACGATACTTTGTTAGGTAGGACAAATCCTGATTCAGGTACTTTAGAAGGGAACTTGATAAATTCTGAATATATGGTCACCAAAAATGATACCCATCATATCTACAATGTTGAACTAGTCATAGACCTACCTATTGTAAACCACCATTTAATTGATTGGTCTCAGATCTCACAAGTGCCACAACTATTGACTTTTCAAAATGACTATGAGATCGCATGTTACCTTAATGCCATTGAGCTAGTAGTGTCTTCCACCAGTGAACCAACTATGAGTATGACTGAGCCTGATATTAAGTACCTTAGTCTCAAAATAAAAGAAAAAAAGAAAAAGAATAGGTGTTCTGATGGCGAAAACCACTTTGTGGCGGTATCAGAACTGAAAATAGTAAAAATAAATGATGTATCCAAGGGTGAAAAACTCTTCAAGGCGCCTAAGGATGGGGTACTTAATAACTTGCTCAGTTATTTTTAGGACAGATCATTAGTGTTGATTGAGCCAACAAAATTAGTTAATTTGAACACAGAAGAAGCTCCTCAAATAGTTCATCTTGCTCAGTCTTTATCAGAAGGAGAAACAAAGACATATACGTAATTCCTACGAAAGAAAAAGATCAATTTCGCATGGACTTATTCAGACATGCCAGGGCTTGACACAAATCTTATAATGCATCATTTATCCATAGCTCCAGGAGTCAAACCAGTAAAGCAAAGACTCAGTAAAATGCATCCACATGTAGCTCTCCTTGTCAAAGCAGAATTAGAAAAACTTTTGAGAGCTGGATTTATCGGAGCCATAGATTATGTAGAATGGATCTCAAACATAGTACCAGTTTCCAAACATGATGGGTCCATTCGTGTATGCATAGATTTTAGAGATTTAAACAAAGCATGCCCTAAGGATGATTTTACACTTCTAAATATTGATATGATAGTGGACATGACAGCCGGCTATGAAATATACTCTCTAATGGATGGATTTAGCGGATATAATCAGATTAAGATAGCACCCGAAGATCAAGAGAAAATAGAATTCACTTGTGCATGGGGAACCTATTGTTGGAACGTCATTCCATTTGGGCTAAAGAATGTAGGGGCTACCTACCAACGAGCTATGACTACTATATTTCATGACATGATGCACAAGAACATGGAAGATTATGTGGATGATACCTTGGCTAAATCAAGAAAAAGGGATACACACCTTACCGATTTGGAAGTAATTCTAGATTGCATGGAACAGTTCTAGCTCAGATTGAATCCAAACAAGTGTGCATTTGGTGTCACCTTGGGCAAACTTTTAGGATTTATAATATCAGCAAAATGTATAGAGGTTGATCCCGAAAAGGTTCAAGCAATTCTAGATATGCCACCTCCTCAAAATATCAGTCAAATGAGAAGTCTGTAGGGACGTCTCCAGTCTATTAGAAGGTTTATTTCTCAGCTTGCAAATAGAGCACAACCCTTTAATAAGACACTGCATAAGGGTGTTTCTTGTGTTTGGAACGAGGATTGTCAAAAGAGCCTAGATCAAATCAAATAATACTTGGCTAATCCTCCAATTTTAATGCCTCACATTCCAAGGAAACCATTGATTCTATACATTTTAGCCACAGATACTTCCTTGGGGGCATTGTTGGCTCAGTTAGATAAAAATGGAAAAGAAAGGGCCATATACTATATAAGTCGTACTCTTGTATCATATGAGGTCTATTACAATAACATTGAGAAAGCTTGTCTTGTTGTGGTGTTTGCCTCTCAAAAGTTGTGACATTACATGCTAGCTCATACTACATATTTAATTGCTAAGATTGATCCTCTAAAATATTTTCTTAGTAAGGCTTCTCTTATGGGTAGGCTTGCCAAATGGATGATGGTACTATTAGAATTTGATATAGAGTACATTGAAAGAAAGGCCATAAAGGGGCAGGCTATTGCAGACCAACTTGCTGATTTTCCAGTTAAGGATGGCATGCCTATACAAGTGGAATTCCCAGATGAACATATACTGCATATCACAGCTCGTACCTAGAAAATGTTCTTTGATGGCTCTAATATGCAAAATGGGCCAGGTGCGGGAATATTGTTTGTTTCTCCACATGGGTACACTATACCAAAGTCATACAAACTACTTTTTCCATGTACAAACAATATCACAAAATATGAAGCATTAACTAATGGTTTGAAGATGGCTATAGAATGGAATATCACTGAGTTGCATGTTTTTGGGGATTCACAATTGATAATAAATCAGGTCAATGAAGAGTATCAAACCAAATATGACAAGTTAATACCCTATAAGAAAATGGTTGATTCTTTGAGACACTACTTTACTTTTTTGACATTCCAGTAAATCCCTAGGACAGACAACAAGGCTGCAGATGCTATGGCTACATTAGCTTCACTTTTGTAATTAGAGCAGCATGAGTCCTGATTTGAGTTCCTGGTGGAAGAACTATGTTACCCTATCTTTGATTCTTCTGAAAGCCATGTCATTTGTACCCTTGTCACTCGTGAGTCTTCCTGATATGGTGCTATCTATTCATATCTTCACGATGGCATCATCCCTTAATCTTTCAATTGATCTGAACATAGAAATCTCATCCGTAACGCCTCTCACCATACCCTCATTTTTGGTGATCTATATAGGAGGGGTTTTGATGGGACATTCTTAGGTGCTTGGAAAAGGAGGAATCTGACCAAGCGTTAGTTGACATTCATGAGGGCATTTTTGGTGGAGACTCTAATGGTCTTGCCATGGCCCATCGATTGCTTAGGGTGGGGTATTACTGGTCCACAATGCAAAACGATGCAGTAGCTTTCTCTAAATCTTGCGAGAAATGTCAAAAATATAGAAACCTGATTCATGCTCCACGTAGGGAGCTGATTTTGTCTATTTCTCATTGGCCATTTCAACAATGGGCCTTTGGCCTTGTTGGAAAAATTCACCCCAACTCATCAGGCAGACATAAGTTTATTATCACAGCTACTGATTATTTCACGAAATGAGTAGAGGTGGTCCCTCTTTCTGTCGCCTCTGGCAAAATAGTTTCACTCTTCATCCTGAATCACATTATTTGCCGATTTGGAGTGCCTTCTGAGATCATTACTGATAATGGGGGACAATTCAAGAACAAAGACCTAAAGAATCTATGCAAAAAGTTTAAAATCAAGCAACATTGGTCCTCTATCTATTTTCCATAGGGAAATGGCCAAGCAGAAGCCTCCAATAAAACCATTCTTAAAATCCTTCATAGGACAGTGCACAAGAATGGTAGGGATTAGCACTTGCAAATCAATCCAGCACTATGGGCTTACAGAACAAGCATAAACACACCTACAAGAGCCATGCCTTTTTCTCTTACCTATGGCACTAAAGCTGTATTACCCTTAGAAGTAGAGATACCTTCACTTAGAGTCTCTCTCAAAGGATTGATTATAGATGAGGATTACCGCACCATGAGGTTACAAGAACTAGAACTTCTAGATGAGAAATGTAAGAATTCCTTTGATCACATGAGAGTATATCAGAAACGTATGTCCAAGGCGTTTAACAAGAAGGTTCACCCTAGAGAGTTTCAAATAGGTGATCTTTTATTGTGAGAGAATCCTAAGAATCAGCAGAACAAAGAACAAAAGGGTAAGTTTGAACCCAATTGGCTTGGACCATACATTATCACAGTAGCGTTTGGTACAGGTGCATATTTACTGTCAGATGAAGATGGAGAACAGCTCCCTGAGCCCATCAACATTGTGCACCTAAAGAAGTTCTATCCTGATGCCCATTTTATGTCTGGGGGCATCCGCTGTACATATTTTATGATCCTGAAAAAATACCAAAAATATTCATATATGATGCTAAAAAAATCCTTAAAAGCATATAAAGTCCTAAAAAAATACAAAAAATAAAAAATTTTAAAAATATAAAAAAATAGAAAAAGTGCCTTGGTGAAAACCTGGAAACAGGCGCCTTGGTAGCAAAAATACAAAAAAATTGAAAAAAATGGAAAAATTGCAATAAAAATCCAAGTGGTGAAAACCTGGAAACAGGCACTACTTGAGACCTTTGTACCCTTATCTTTTAGCATGCGTCCTTGACACTGAACCTATTTCCATCATGACTTGACCTTATTTGACTTGGTCTAGAATTGGTTTTTATTTTTGTCTAAGGGGCATAACTGTTAGCATAGGTCCTTTTAGTGCGTTTGTCTCTTGGGGCATTTCACAACAGTGTTTTTCAAACACCACCCCAAATAGTGTTTTTCAACACTACCCTTGCGTCGAGTTTTCTTAACACTTATCAGATGTCTTACCAACAGTCTAAGTCTAATGCGATATTTCTCATTGGTAGATGTGATAACCAGAGTTTGACTCTATGACCAACACACACGCACTTAAACAAACAACTCACTTGAGACATGTTGACTTTATTTTTTTTGTGTGTTGTCTATGAGGATTTCTTTGATGATTGGTCTCTCCCTGAGAAGTTTTCGATGATGCATAGCTAGAAGACTGAGGGTATGAGAATATGTTTTATTTCTTTATCTGCTTGTGGATATATTTTGTTGGTCCTACCTGTCATGAGCATTTATGCTGGTCTTACTCGACACTACAAATTAACAAGGTATTGTCCTTGATTGTTATGTGAGTGCATGCTTCTAGCTATCCTGACTTTTTATGTGTCTTGATACAAGCATAATCTCACCATTTTAAACTTAGGTGATCTCACTGCATTAGTCATCTTGACCTACATGTCTTTGATGCCTAGGTGAGATTCCCACACTTCTATCTGATAAAGATCATATTCATATCCACATAGTTATACTAGTGTATATTATATGATCTTACGATGCTACCAAACACTCCATGATGATAATTAGATGTCTATAAGTGTTATGACCTTGCAAGTCAACCACTTTTCATAGTAGCTTGCATTTTAGGTTCATGATAGACTAGTTTTTCACTTTGCATATGGAGAGAGCTCTCCTTTTTATCTTACATGGACCTGTCAGTCGACTGTGCTCACCTTTCACTTCTTCTTGATCACATCTTTGACTTCTTGTCTTTCACATCACATCCTTTTCTACTCCTATAGCATTTTGACTTTTTTTTGCCAAATTTCAAAACATCTCAGAATTGCGTGAAAATTGTACCCCTAGCTAATTTCGATGTCCTGGATCCATTTCCGAACTCAAAATTGAAATCTGAGTTCATCTTGATAGTCAAAATTGCATTTCAAAATTTTTCCCCTCTTCTGCACAATTGGCTAACCATTTGAGGCATAATTCTTTGATCTTTGATAGAATTTCTTCCTTCCATGTCTCTCAAATTTTCTAGTCTTTCATTCGCTCTATTTCTAATCTTCTATTTCTATTCTTCTATTTCCTCGCTGGGGCATGTTTCACTACCTAATGGTTAACCTTTTGACCCTTATCCTTTGATTGTGATTCATTATGATTTGATCAAATTTTTATCAGTTTGCTGCCTCTCCTCTACCTAATTTCGATTTCGACTCTGAGGGGGTAGTATTTATGGGATTCTTATCCTTGATTTCTTGATTTTCTTGATTCAAACATCTCTTTTGTGAGCTTTTACTCAAATTTGAGATTCTTATCTCTTACTTTGAATGTGATCCCGAATCGACCTCATGTTCAAAGGCCTTTGTTTATGATTTGTCCGGATATGATCCTGAATCGACCTCATATCTGAGTTGTTTTGTGATCCCAGATCGATCTCACATTTCAACTTCATTCTTTGACTATATGTGTTCCCAAATCAATCACACATTAGTCAAAGAGGGGCAAATGTATGCACCCAAAAATGGTCACCTAGACTTTGGGCCCCATTTATTCGATTTATCAATCCTGAATCAGTTTTATCAATAATCAATATTTTCAACATTATCAATTTTTTTATCAAGTCTTAATTTCGATCATATATTAGATTTTTATCCTATGGGCTAACCATTTTATCCTAAGTCTTTATTTAATTAAAAGGAATATTTCCTCCCTTTTTGATTAAATAAAAAAGCCACACTTTTCTTCTTATCCTAAGTTGCACAAATAAAGTATTATTCTTATTTTATAAAAAGGAAAAAGCACTTTTATCTCATATGGACACAAAAGTCAACTCTTATTTTCTCATTGGAGGATATTTGTGCACAAGGATCAAACTTCCATTTTTCTCCACCGTTGATTAAGTCTTTTGCCTCTTAATCTCCATCGTCCATTGATTTTCATTTCCTATAAAAGAAGAGCTCTCTTCTTCATTTTGCATATCTTGTTTTCATGCTATTGTTATGCTATAGGTTTTCTAGGTCATTTGGAGCTCTCTTTTGAAGACATATTTGCATTCAAGCTTTGAAGACTTGTTTTTCATTGTTGCATCTCATTTAGTTGCATATTTCCTTTGTTTAGTTGCATAACTATGACATTCTTAGCTTAGATTTCCTTTTATGCAATAGTTTAATCTCACATAGCTTAATTAGGGGAATTGTAATCCATTGCTATTTCCTTTCATAGTTGCATTGTACTTTCATTTTGATAGATTAATCTTGCATATTAATACTAGTTTGCATTGCATTGCATAGTTTGATTCAATTTGGGGATATTGGCATTCTTGCCCTTGTCTTTAGATTTGAATCTCTCATTGTGTGGTTGACTAGCAAGGTCACTAGTTTGTAGCTTTAGCTGAGAGCAAATTTATCATAGTCCCTTGCAACTCCATGCATAGAGAGCTATGAGCCGCTTTGTGAGGCCTCATTGTTGAGCAACCTTGCATGTAATGGTTCATAGAAGTGTGGTCACTTTTGAATCATACACATAGGACTTTCAATTGTAAGTTACTTTCAATCGAAAGTGCCTAGTAACTTTTGATCGAAAGTTACTAAGGAACTTTCGATCGAAAGTCCCTTAGTAATAACTTTCAATCGAAAGTCATTAGTTAGGGTTTTTTTTGGCGGAAAGCCCTTAGTAATGACTTGACTTTTGATCAAAACTAGATGACTTTCGATCGAAAGTCCCTTAGTATGGACTAAATTTTGTATTTTTTACCAAAGTACTTTCGATCGAAAGTACTTTAGTACTTTCTATCGAAAGTGCCTAAAATGGGAGATGGTTTCAAGTTTTCAAGAAATTCTGAGAATTTCATGGCTTCGGGCCTCAAGCGCGCTGATCAAATGGATGAATAAAAAGATGTCCTTTTGCATACAAAAAGTACTCGGAACTATCTTTCTAACGATTATATATTTGACTATTTTTAAATTTATTATGTGTATGATTTTTGACATTAAATGAATGTAGGTTTTTTATCAAATATAAACCTCTGAGTTTGACGTTCAACGAAAAATAGTAAAACAAGGAAATTTTTTTTTGAAAAATAACAGTGCCCTCTGTATTCAAGTCTACTTTCTATTAAAAAATAATAATTGAAATTTGATAAATACACAATAAGTTATAAGCTATGTAGTCAAGGTAGGTCAAAATTTTGGTTTAGTCAACTTCAAACATTAATAAAATATGCAATAATAGTGATAATTTCGTCAAACTAATTGCATGCCCTCTGTATGGATGTTACAAAAACTAAATTTGAAAGAATCACATCCATATCTATTTTACAAAAAAAGTTATGCTCTATGAAAATAGTGTTACTATTTGAAAATGACGTTTTCAGCACCATACAAGTTTTCGTGGGAGAAAGAAAAAAGTATTCAAATAAATTTAAAAAAAATAAAAAAAATTATATTTAGAATCTAGACAGAAAATCTTAAAAGACTCTAATTTACTTCATCCTTCGATTTCAAGCGGTTCAATGGCAATATGCATCCGAATCTGAAATTTTTTCTCAAAATGTAGAGTTCAATGTCCGTTCAGGCTAAAAAGTGTAACCCACTATTGTGGGTTCACCCTAAAACATATAATTAGTGTTTGATTAAACTATACGTAGATTATTGTCACTAGCCTTCATTCCACTTGTAATGCCAAATGTAGTAACTGCTTTGTTTCTTCTATCAAGTTCATCAACCAAACTACTTAGTGGGTTGAATAAAGTTGTGTTATAACTCTTGTTCTCTTTAAAATAATTAGACAAGATTGGGGAGAGGAAGGAAAGAAAACTAAACTCCTTCAAAATGGGGGTAGTTGTGGGTTGGTTGGTTTTCTTTGTATACTCTACTTGGTTCCTCTGGGATAAATAACTTGTTGTAGGAATGAAAAATGTATGATGATCTACCTCATATTGATTTGTGTTTTTCAATTACTTCTTGCTTGAACTTTCACTTACAATTGTCACTTCAATCTACTAATGATGGGAATCCTGGATCCTATGCATGCTTTTTGAATATCTTAAGTTCCTTTTTATTAACACTGCAAAACATTGACATAGTCTTCCCCCATAATATTGTCCTTGCAAAATATAAAGTTACTTTAAGCTAAATAAAATTATTAGGAAGCATATATTGATTATTTTGTGAGGGCGCTTTTGGAACATCATTGATCATATGGTAGGACAATGTTAGTGCTTGTTTGAAATCATTCATTCTATTTAATTTGAGCGTTGAGTGCAGATCCTAGGGCTTATGCATTATGCCTTAAAATTAAATTAATAAAAATAATTGTGAGAAATAATAAATTTAGTCAATATTAACTAATATTCAATGAATGAAAATGAGCGTGAAAATTTCATATACGACCTTTAATTTGTTTCAAATTAATTATAGGTTTATAAGAATTGATTTAAACATTATTTTTGTTATTAATATCTATCTTTTGCCTTTGTTCCTAAAGCATCATTATATAGATATTTTATCTCTCGATGATGTCGATATTAATAAATAAGTTCACGTGTGTTCATTCATAAATAAACTAGCAATCACACTTTGGTGTACAATGGATACACGAAAGAGATGTGAATTCATACATACATATATACTAGCGGTCACATACTTTTGTGCATGCAACGAAGAGCCGATAGGAGTATAGATCAATAATAAATTAATATAAGATTTCAAAGGATGCAGTGCACCCATTACAAAGTAGAGAAAAACAATATGAAGCTAAGTAGTAGCCATTGAAGATAAGAAAATTTTATTTAAATTAAATATATAATAATTATAAAGATGTTTATTATTATATTAAAATAATTAATTAGAAAGAAAAATATTATTTTCAAATAGTTTTTATAAAAACAAGTAATTGAATATTTCATATTATATTAACATTAAAAAAAACTAATAAAAAGAGGAAAGTTATTAATAAAATAAAGAAATTATTAAGGAATCTTATCATCCAAGTTTTATATTTATTTAACTATTCTATTGATTTCCCACCTAACCATTAACAACAAGACAAATAAATAAAACAATTTTTTTTCCCCTAAATAAACAACCTAGTTTAAAACCAAAACAATCTATATTGAATGAAACAAAAGAAGCATAACTAAATAAATAAAATAAGCATTGTCAAGAGATTGGATTATAATACAAAAAAAATTGTAAATAATCTGAAATCATATGTAACAATTTGAATTTCTATATGAGAGATGGAAAAGATAAAACAAAAGAAATATTAAAATCAATGTAACTTACTATTTCAGAATCAATTTTTGCTAATTTTCAACCAAATGGAAAAGATAAAACAAAAGAAATATTAAAAACAGATTAACTTACTATTTAAAATCAATTTTTTATAATTTCCAACCAAAAAAGATTAGAAAAATTTAAGTGTGTTGCACACGAAATGTGATTGCTAGAAATAGATAAGAGACTATAACACTTTTATTTAAAAAGGTCATATAAAATTTTATATAACTATTATATGTCCTACAAACTAACTTGCATGACTATTAGCCTCTCTCCCTTAATTTTAAAAAAATAAAATTTATAAATGATATTTTGATACCTCTATGTGATCAATGATAACAGATTTCTTGAATAATATTAATAATAATATTTTGATACGACAAAAAAATGTCAAACTTTAGCAAATTTTTTGTAAATTTTTAGTGGTTTTCCACTACAAAATATACAGATTAGGAAGAATAAATGCTAAAAATTTCAAGAAAATCTGTTATATTTTCTATTTTTTTTAAATGTGATTAATTCTATTGTATTTTGTATTTTTTGAAATTAGATCAACTGTAAATTTTGTAAGGAACTTAACCACTTCACTCCACAAATATCTGAGAGCAGGTTTCCTCGTGTTCTAACACCAATGTGATCTATTACCTACCCACATGCAATAGTTAAGTTTGTACAATTGTATTCATTTATGTTTTTTCCCCCCACCGATTGCCTATAAGACCGACGACTGAATAAAACTTAAAATATCCTATCATCGTGCAGCTTGCATTCAAAGCTAGGGTCATCGATTTCAACCCCACATGACGCTTTTAATTTCATTTGTACCATTGAGTCCGTCTGAGAGCGATCCTTGAACAACCTTCAACTATGAGTATGCACTGTATTTGTAGAAACCATTTACACCGTGTACTGCACGTGTACGTTATAATTAATTTCTGACTGCACTGGTTCATATTTTTAGTATTTTTTTAAACAATCCTCTGAAAATATTTAATTATATATACATATATATTAAAACATTGCACTTAAATATATTTAGTGCTGTCCCATATTTTATGTTTTTTTAAATATATTTTTTATACTATATAATTTTAATGTTATATTAATTATTTATATTATATTTTTTTAAATATATTTTTTATACTATATAATTTTCATGTTATATATATATATATATATATATATATATATATATATATATATATATATATAGTTTATACATTTAAATAAGATATATAAAAATTTAATTGATTTATAAGTTTTTTATATCAAATTATTTTAATTTTTTTAATTTTTATACTTTGTTTAAATGTAAATATGAAAAAATATGTTTTATTTGTATTAATTTTTAATTTATTATATATTAAGTTTAATTATATTTTTATTTTAATAATAATTTATATTTAACATAATTTAATTTCAAACTATTTTTATGTCATTCTTTTTAGTTTATTGATTTAACACTATCTAGTTAGAATATAGAAAAGAACAACATGAAAATAGTTTAGTAATACTGCAATGAACATTAAGATAAATTTAAACAACACATAAAACATTTTGTTTCATGTACCTCTTCTCATTATGATAGAGTGTGATTCAAAATGTTAATGCAAAAGTATTGCCCAAAATCAAATCTATTTTTTTTACCACATATTAAATTAATTTAATATAACAGTTATAAAATGAATTAAATAATTAAACTAAGTTACTTTATTAATTATATTATATTAATTTTTATATTATAAAATTTATATTTATATAACTTTTTTAAATATATAGTTTAATCATGTGCCAATCAATTATGTTAGTACATAATGGATATAAAAAAAATCATGTTCATCAAAGAAGAAAGTATTAAATTAATTCAATAAAATGAATTAAAATTTTATATATTTTATTTAAATATATAAACTAAAAATCCTATAATATAAATAATTAATAAAATATAAAAATTAAATAGATTAAAAATATATATAAAAGAAACAAATTATATGATACATAGTGTTTCGAAAAATTATATATAATATAAAAATTAAGTAGTATAAAAAACTACTTAAAAGAAACATAAAATATGATACAACAATAAATAGATTCGGTAGGAGTGTTGAAAAATATATATATTAAAAACATGAGCGAGGCTGACAAATTAATTCTAACTTATATTTGGTAGCAGTGTTGAAAAATATATATATTAAAAATAGTACCATGTAATGTCGGAGTTTTTTAATTTCAAACCTTTTAATATTTAGTTAGATTAGTTTTTAATGCAATTTTTTTTGTTATGTAAGAAATTAATTTTTTAGTTTTTAAAATAAATTATTTAAATTTATTTAATTTCATTTTTATATTTCTAATAAAAAATAAATATCATTATATTTTAATTTTTTAATAATACTTATATGTTTACATTTTTTATATGTTTATTTATTTTAATAGTTATATTGTAACATATAATAACTATTATATAGTAAGTTTTTCATAAATATAATTATTATTATACAATAACATATTTTTATTTATATATAACATTTATTGTTATATGATATATCAAATATATAACAATATGATATAATATAATAATTTTAAATATAAGTAAGAATATTTTTTTTAAAAAATTAAACATATAATTTATTATTACAAATATTAAAATATATAATTTTAATATTAACTATATTTATTAAAATCTTATTATGTGTTTTAAAAAGTTAAATAATAGTATTGTTAATACAAGATTTGAATATCGTAATTTTGCTCATCATAAATATAAAAACTTTAAAGTCAAAATAGATCAATATTTCAAAATATTGAACATTTCATCAACAAATATAATTTCAATAATATTTATACTTGCCATATATTTTTAAAAGTTAAATATCTATATTATCTAAATTCCATATCAGGGATGAAGCACAAAGATCTGGTAATGAATCTAGGGAAGCCATGCGCCCTCTCTCCATTTCTCCTAATTCGGATATGGTTAATGAAATAGTTAAAGAAAAGTTAAGATTGAAGGATTCTACTATATTCTTTGCCGCAGTTGACTTTTAAACATGCCCTCCTCAAAAAAATTTAGATGACTGGTTCCATAATTACTGGAACTTGAAACTTGGCTATCATATTTCTTTTTGCAGGCAAATCCAATCTGGCTTGTTTGTTGTTTTCTTTAATAGTTCTGAGGCTTAACAAGTTGTTCTTAAGAGGCAATATTGGAAGGTGGGAACCTCTTCTTTTCGTGCCCTAGCCTGGACACCTAAAACTATTCATGATGAAATCCTAGCCCTTTCGGCCCCTCGCTGGCTTATTGTTAAGAATGTGCCACCCTTTCTTTGGAGATTTCTTCCTCATCTCCTTGAGCCTTTGGGGAAACTCATAAGAATAGATGATACGACCAGATTGGTGCCCCATATGAATGTTAGAGCCTTAATTGTGCTCCAACCGGGTTTGGATATCCCTGCTACCTTGGAAATCAATCTTGGCGATGAATTATTTTCCTACCCTCTCAAAGTTTTAGGGGGTCTCAATGCATGCTTCCTCTGTAAAAATGAAGGACACCTTAGGAAGAACTGTCAGATTCTCTCTAGAAACGCTTCCCCTAAATCTCAGCCGCCTCCTCCCCCTTCTCCTTCCCCCACTCCACAAGCCCCTTCTCTGCCGCTGCCCCCCAACATTGGCTTCTGAAAGTTTTGTTTCTCCTACCTCTTCTCAGGCCATAGCTATCTCCTCCCAACTGTTATTTTCCTCTCAGGTTACTCTAGATCTAGATTCTTTGGATGGCTTCCAAACCGTTGTCAAGAAGAAGCGTAGAAGGAAAAATGCTACTCTGCCCTGCAACTCCGAACCTAGGGCTCCTCCTGTGTCTCTGCCATTGACTATTATGCCACCTTTGAATCCTGTATCCTGCCTGCCTAAATTCAACCCATCTGATAGTAATATGAATAAGAGTTCTTCTCTCCATTTCACCCTGAAAGTCTTCAAAGAAATTGATGACGACTTCACATTTGAAATTATACCTGCTGCCTCCTCCAAGCGTCACCCTACCTCCCATGCCTCTCCCATTGCCTTGACACCCAATCCTGAAATCCCTCCATCCAAAGCTGATGACATGGAAGTTTTGATGCTTTCTGGCTTTGACAATGAAGGATTGGATGACAAGTCCTTCCTTTCCTAGTCGAAGAAAAGGGGTCAACCGTTAGGATCCAAAAATAAACACTCAAGTGGTAAGAACGGCTTGCCTTATGCTAATGCAGATAATGTTGGGTCCACGGACCATGATTGTCCCACTCTATCAGACAGTTCATCATGGATTGTACTTCTTGGAATGTTCGGGGGTTAGAATCCCCGGATAGGAAGTATATTGTTAAGTGTTTCTTAGATTCTATTATGCATATAGATTTTCTCATGTTGCAAGAGCTTAAAGCCACCGATTTTATTCTTGAAAGTAATTTGAACTTTATTTGGAAGGATGCTATTAAGATCCATTCCAATCACATCAGAGGCAAAGGAGGAGTGGGCCTCCTAATTGATCCTAAATGGGCCCCTTGTATTACTAACAAAGGGGTTTCTCCTTGCAATAGGGCTATTTGGGCTACCCTATCTTTTAATACTATCCCCTTTGGCATATGCTCCATTTATGCCTCCAATGACTACAAAGATCAGGTGAGCCTCTGGGACTAGCTCTCTGAGCTTCCCAATATCCCCCGGATTATTGCAGGTGACTTCAATATGATTGAAGAACAGGAAGACAAAGCTGGAGGTCTTCCCTTCACTTGGAAGGACCAAGAAAGGCTTCACTGGAATAGAATGAAGTCTAATAAACTCCTTTTTGATCCACTTACTGGTAATTATGATAATCACACTGGTATTTGGCACACTTGGTGCAATTTTCAACAAAGCCCCTCCATAATTTATGCCAGACTTGACAGATTTTATGCCAATAAAAATCATTTTTCATTTCTCCCTGACAACTGTGGGAATATGATCACTGTTTCCCCTACTTCTCTTTCTGACCACCATCCCATATCTGTCCATATTAGACTTAGCAACGCCCCTATTTTTCAAAGAGTTGCTAACCCCAGATTCATTCTCAACAATTCTCTCCTCTAGGATGAAGATGTTCTTACTGCCATTCATCTCATTAGAATCATTAACAAGAAAGCTCTCCTTTCCCTATCTCCTATTGACCTTTGGAACCATAATATCTCTGTCTGGCATAACCTTCTTAAAACCGTTGGTCAAAAGAAGGCTAAGGATTACAGATACTCAGAAAAAATTCTCTCTGCTAGACTTCAATCTGCTAAAGCTAATGTCCAAACTAATCCCCAAGATATCACTCTTCGCTCACAAGTTGTTCAGGCTCGTAACAACCTCAGAAACCATCAACAAATCAAGATCAAAGGAGCCAAGGTCAGATCTCAAGCTCATTGGATCCAAAATGGTGATAGAGGCTCTAAATTTTTCTTTAGTCTACTCAAACAAAAACAAGCTAATGAATCTATTTACTAGTATTCTTGTGGATAATCAAGAGATCAATCAGGAAGAGGGGATAAAAGAAGCCTTTGCCAATTTTTATAGTAACTTGTTTTCTTTTGAGGACTCTACTGGTTCTAAGAAACTCAGATTTGGGTATAAAAATCTCATCCCCAACATTTTATCCTCACATGACAGACATCTTCTTAATCAAAATATATCTATTGAAGAAATTGAAAAGGTTATTAAGTCTATGAAGAATGATAAGGCCCTTGGCCCAGATGGTCTTTCTAGTGAATTCTATAAATCTAACCTAGATTGGATTTGCAAGGACCTGTATGATCTTTACTCCAATGCCTACAACAAAGGCACTCTTGGTTGTCTCATTAGCAGATGCATCATCAAGCTTATCCCCAAAGAGGGTGATAAGGCCCTCCTTAAAAACTGGAGGCCTATTACCCTCCTTAATGTCTCTTATAAAATCCTTGCCAAAATTATGGCTCTGAGGCTTGAATCTATTCTCCCCAAGTTTGTCAACTCCACTCAAACTGGCTTTATCAAAGGTCATTATATTCTTGAAAATCTTATTACTAGCTGGGAAGCCATGAATTGGTCTAAGCACTCTAATTAGAATTCCGCTATGTTGCTCCTTGATTTTGAAAAGGCCTATGACCGTATTGAATGGGATTTCATCCTCATGATGCTTGAAGCTTTTGGCTTCCTGCCTATGTTTTGCAATTTTGTCAAGATCCTTCTCAAAAATGCCTCAGCTTAGGTTGAGGTCAATGGTTCCCTCTCTCCCCCCTTTCCTCTTGGCAGATCCATTAGACAAGGATGCCCCTTGGCCCCTGCCCTCTTTGTCATAGCTTCTGATGCCTTATCTTACATCCTCATAGACAACACCCTTTCCCCTGTTGTTAAAGGTATAACCCTTCCCAATGATCTTGAGCTCATTAACTATTAGTTTTCTGATGATACCTCTTTATTTTTTGAAGTCAATGAGGATAATTTTGATGCCCTCCAAGCTAAGCTTGAGACTTTCTGCTCTATCTCTGGTTCCTATATCTCCCAAACCAAATCCATTTTCCTCAGTTGGTCTGAGAAACCCCCTGACTGGTTCACTAAATTTGGTTTCCTTTGGGGAGGGCCTCAAAAGATTATGCGCTACCTGGGCATCCCTTTCTCCATTGATCCTTCCCTTAAGGATATGTGGCTCTGGGTTAAGAATAAGATTTTTAGTAAGCTAAACAAGTGGCATAACAGATCCCTTTCTCTTGCTAGCAGAGTCCAGGTTTGTCAAAAAATTATTTCCTCCTACAATGTTTACTACTTGTCTGCATGGATGTTTAATAATTATCAAGTTTTGGAGATTCAAAAGACCATTAGAAACTTTCTTTGGTCGGATGGTAAAGGTAACAAGAAGTTTCATGCTGTCAAGTGGACCTGGTACCAAATTGACAAGCTGATGAAGGGTGCTCCCCTTAATACCACAAACACATTACAGATATAGAGAAACAACAACAATATGCGAGAACAAAAAATTGGCTTCTTATTATCTCCACAAATGTGGAATTACAAACTTTCAGAATTACAATATGCAAAGCCACATGGGCATTCCCTTACAATATTCTGTAGGACAAAGCCTCGAACTATTACCCAGATCTACTACGCAGAACTATTATGAACTGCCTAAGACAATAATACAGCTTTCCTTATATAGGCAATTTTCCACCGCCTGGGAAGGTTCTAGAATTTTAGCCAATAAGGCCGACCAAACTTAGAATTATTTTATTTTACATTTTATTACATCATAGTCGGCTCAAGATAACCTTTGAAACCCGAACAGAAATTTTGAAGAAAATTATTTTTCGCCATTTCAGGTGGCCCAACTTCCGAAGACCATAAGTCATCACCAGTTGACCCGATCGGCTATTATAACCCCATTTCGGAAACGCCACGAAGCGCTCTACAAACTTCACCAGCGCAAGCGCTTGTCACCCAAATTTTTGACCTCATCCGGGGCCTCTAAAGCCTTCAAAACTGAGTTCAAAGTTTCTGTACCCTGCTGCCAAAACCGAAAATTTTCAATATCTTCCAATATACACTTGATCTGGCAATGAAACTTTACTGGCAGACTTATATGACCAAAATGAACCTCCAAGAAAGAAATCAGATCATTTTGAGCACATACGAAAATTACCAAAAATAGTAACTTTCCATAAATAGTAGCTCTGCACAAAATAGCCCTTATTGAATACAAAAATAAAAATATTTTTGGGTGATGCAAGATTGCTCTTACACCCAGGATGCTCCTGCATCAGACACCCGGGGTAATTTGAGAAGTGACCCTGTCACAACTCAGGTGTGCAGAGGAAAACCAAGACGGCTAACCTCCTCCTTTGTCAGCCATGATGAATCTTCAACAGGTCGTCCTTTCCACTTGACCAGATATTCTTCATATGTCTTGTTCCTTGTGCTTCTGCCAAAACAACTGTCCAGTATATCTTCGATCTCCTTAGTGTCTGAACTAGTTGCTGGAATACTCCACTGTGCTGCTGTGATCTCATCTTCAACACCTCCTTCATGATACTCTATCAGATCTGAAATGTTAAACACTGGTGAAATATTTAGCTCAGTAGGCAATTCTACCTCATATGCATTTCCTGAATCATGTTTCTTCAGTATCCTACATGGTCCAAACTCTTTCATTTTCAGCTTGTTATATGTACCAACTGGAAACCGCTCCTTCCGCAAATGAACCATGACTTCATCACCAACTTAAAATTCCTTATACCTCCTTTTCTCATCTGCCTTAGCCTTATACTGTGCGTTTATCTTGGTAATATGCTTCCTCACCTCCCCATGGATGTTCTTCAAGTGTTCTGCAAAATCCTCAGCTTCAGCACTACTTATTTCTCCTTTATCTATCTTCCTCAATTCAGATGCATTTCTTGGACTACTTCCATATACAATCTGGAATGGTGATTTACCAGTGCTCCTGTTGACAGAATTATTGTATGCAAATTCTACCTGTGGTAAAATCAAATCCCATCCTGTTGGCTTATCTCCAACCAAACATCTCAGCAAATTTCTCAAACTCCTATTCACCACCTCTGTCTGTCCATCAGTCTGTGGATGATGTGATGAACTGAACTTCAAATCTGTCTTTAACTTCTTCCACAATGTACGCCAGAAATATCCAACAAACTTAGTGTCCCGATCTGAAACTATGGTCCTTGGCAAACCATGAAGTCTCACTACCTCTCTGAAAAACAATTCTGCTACATGAACAGCATCATTAGTCTTCTTGCAGGGAATGAAATGAGCCATCTTTGAAAATCGGTCAACTACTACAAAAATTGAATCATGTCCCCGCTGTGTCCTCGGTAAACTAAGAACAAAGTCCATATTGATATCCTCCCAAGGCTTCTCTAGTATAGGTAATGGATGATACAACCCTGTATTCTGCTTCACTCCTTTCGCCATCTGACATACTCTGCAACTCTGTACAAACTTCTTCACATCTTGCTGCAATTGTGGCCAATAATAATTCTCACCAACCAAAGCAAGGGTTTTATCACGACCAAAATGTCCAGCCAATCCTCCACTATGCTTCTCCTTGATGAGATTCTCCCTCATAGAACTTCGTGGAATGCACAACTGACTCCCTCTAAATAACATATCATCTTGGATAATAAAATCCAGCCATTTCGTCCTGTTTAGAGTAACAGGTTCTGTACAAGCCTTCCAAGCTTCACCAAAATCAGGATCCTCTAGATACAAATTCTTGAGTTCCTTGAACCCAACCACTTCAATCTGCATTTCTGTCAGCAATAGTTGCCTTCTGCTAAGAGCATCTGCAACCCTAGTAGACTTTCCACTCTTGTGTTTCAAAACAAATGTATAACTCTGCAAAAACTCAACCCATTTCAAATGTCTTTGATTCAATTTTCCTTGACTATTCAAATATTGCAAAGCTTGATGATCAGTATACAAAACAAACTCCTTAGGAAGCAGATAGTGCCTCCACTTTTTCAATGCCTGAACTATAGCATAAAATTTCTGATCATAAACAGAATATTTTCTCTTGGCATCATTTAATTTCTCACTGAAATAAGCAACAGGTTTACCTTCTTGGCTCATAACAGCTCCTATTGCAGTACCACTAGCATCACAATCTACTTGAAACACCTTATTAAAATCTGGAAGTGCTAAAACAGGTTGTTCTGTAACTTTTTGTTTCAATAATTGAAAACTCTTTTCTGCCCCATTAGTCCACTTAAACTCTTTTCTATCCCCTCTCATTGTTTCAGTCAAGGGTCCACAAATACTACTAAAATTTCTGATAAACTTTCTGTAAAAGCTAGCTAGACCATGAAAAGATCTTACCTCAGTAGCACTCCTTGGAGTAGGCCATTCAAGGATAGCCTGTACCTTCTCTGGGTCCATTTTTAGACCTTCTCCTGAAACTACAAATCTCAAATACACTAACTCTTTCTTCACAAAACTGCACTTCTTCAAATTAATCAACAATTTTTCTTTTCTCAACTTCTCAAATACCATACAAATATGCATCATATGCTCATCCAATGTCTTACTAAAGATCAAAATATCATCTAGGTAAACAATCTCAAACTTACCCAGAAATTCTTTCAGAACCTCGTTCATGAGCCGCATGAAAGTGCTCGGTGCATTGGTTAGCCCAAAAGGCATGACTAACCACTCATATAGTCATTCCTTTGTCTTGAAGGCAGTCTTCCATTCATCTCCTTATCTGATCCGAATCTGATGATATCCACTCTTCAGATCTATCTTTGAGAAATACACAGCTCCACTCAAACAGTCCATAATATCATCCATTCGTGGCAATGGAAACCTGTACTTGATTGTGATCTTATTTATTGCCCTAGAATCTGTACACATCCTCCATTCTCCATTCTTCTTTGGTGCTAATACTGCTGGTACAGCATAGGGACTCAGACTCTCACAGATTAATCCTTTCTGTAATAGTTCATGTACTTGTCTGTTCAACTCCTCACTTTCTGCAGGTGTCATTCTGTGTGCTGCCTTATTCGGCAAACTCGCTCC
Source organism: Chamaecyparis obtusa (assembly GCA_027943335.1). Lineage (NCBI taxonomy): Eukaryota > Viridiplantae > Streptophyta > Pinopsida > Cupressales > Cupressaceae > Chamaecyparis > Chamaecyparis obtusa. The sequence continues at coordinate 16,017 of BSBK01015099.1, read as the reverse complement.
TGGGATCAAATCTATCTGATGACTGATTTTCCTGACTGGTGGTAATCCATCAGGCATTTTATCGGATACAATATCCTGAAACTCATTCAACAAATCTGCAACTTCTACAGGAACATCTTCTACTTCCTCTTTACCAGCTTTTGGAATTAAAGCAAAACATACATGCTCATGCCTCATACCATCTAGGAAATTTCTTCCATCAACAAAAGTTATCTTTGCATTACCACATACCTTTTCTGCAGTCTCCTTCAATGGTTTTAGCTTATGTCGCACTCCATCCTTTGTCAGGGAATAGGTATTCGCACGACCATCATGTACAGCACATCTGTCAAACTGCCATGGTCTACCCAACAACATATGACATGCATCCATAGATATGATATCACACAATACCTCATCTTGGTATCCGCCAATCTTGAACTTCACCAGGCATTGTTCATTGACCATGACCTTGTGGTCATCCTGTACCCAGGCAATCTGATATGGATGTGGGTGTTTCTGTCTCTTGAGCTTCAACTTTGTCACCATCTCTTCTGACACCAAATTGTCAGTGCTTCCACTATCAATAATCACATCACAACATTTACCTTCGCACTTGCACCTGGTGCGAAACAGGCTCCTTCTTTGCTCAGGTTCATTCTCACCACTCAATAGGACTCTTCTGTTAATCAACGTTTCTCCTCTTTCAGCTTCTTCAGAATTTGATGATCTGGCATCTTCATCTACATGTGCAACTCTGGCCTGGCCTTCATTTCTCCTGTCTATTCTTCCTTGGCGCTGAGGACATTGAAATGCCCTATGACCTTCTTCTCCATAGTGAAAACATGTTCCACGGAAGGCACCTCTTCCAGATCCTTGTCCTCTTCCTCTTCCTCTCTGATCTCTATTATTCTAATCTTGGAAATGATTGGAATTATTTCCTCGCTGATTCTGACTGCTACTAGCCTCATCCTTCTTTTTCGTATCTTCATTCCGGCCACCATATGACCGTCCACCAGATCGTCCACCATGACCTCTTCCGTTTTGTCTGCTCTCAAACTTCTTGTTCAGCTTTTCCTCTACTTTTAGGGCAAACTGGTATGCCTCTTCAATACTGTTCATTCGAACCAGATTCAGCTCCTCCTGAATGCTTGGCCTTAACCCATTAAGGTATCGGGTAACTTTCTCCTTATCAGCTTCTGCATGGCCTGTTCTGATGAGAAGTCGGTAAAACTCCTCTGTATACTCCTGAACAGATCTTCCTGCTTGCTTCAAACTCTGCATTTTCTTCAGTAGGTCAAGCTCATAATCAACAGGAATGAACTGTCGCTTCAATTTATCCACCATCCGATCCCATCTTGTGATTTTATCTTTCCCTCTTCTATTTCGCTCTAATTGAATTTCTTGCCACCAGATCTTCGCATGACCTTTCAATCTGGCCTTCGCAAATTTGACCCTATCAGGATCCTCAACATCTTCATACTCAAAATATTCCTCAAATTCATTGATCCAGTCGATCAATTCCTCTGGGTTAAGATTTCTAGAAAATGTAGGAACCTCAATCTTAGGTCTTTTCCCAATCTTGGAAATCGCCCGAAAAAGTCTTTCTTCCTCTTGGTTCACAATTTCAGCTTCTCCTTCTTGATATTCTTCTTCGGCTTCATCCTCGCTTTCGTCTCTTACATTAAGATTCATTCCTCTACGAATCTCTTCTTGTAATGCTCGCATTTGTCTCTGCAGCTCTCTAACCTCAGGTGTTACAACACCAGCTCTTCCGCCACGTTCCCTTCGTGGAGGTATTTTTGCGATGCGCGCTGAAACCCTAGCCACGGTCCTGGTGCAAACTGCCTCACAGTCGGCGATCTGTTTACACACTCAAGAACTCCTGCTCTGATACCACCTGATGAAGGGTGCTCCCCTTAATACCACAAACACATTATAGATATAGAGAAACAACAACAATATGCGAGAACAGAAAATTGGCTTCTTATTATCTCCACAAATGTGGAATTACAAACTTTCAGAATTACAATATGCAAAGCCACATGGGCATTCCCTTACAATATTCTGTAGGACAAAGCCTCGAACTATTACCCAGATCTACTACCCAGAACTATTATGAACTGCCTAAGACAATAATACAGCCTTTCTTATATAGGCAATTTTCCATCGCCTGGGAAGGTTCCAAAATTTTAGCCAATAAGGCCGACCAAACTTAGAATTATTTTATTTTACATTTTATTACATCATAGTCGGCTCAAGATAACCTTTGAAACCCGAACAGAAATTTTGAAGAAAATTATTTTTCGCCATTTCAGGTGGCCCAACTTCCGAAGACCATAAGTCATCACCAGTTGACCCGATCGGCTATTATGACCCTATTTCAGAAACGCCACGAAGCGCTCTACAGACTTGACCGGCACAATCGCTCATCACCGAAATTTTCAACCTCATCCGGGGCCTCTAAAGCCTTCAAAACCGAGTTCAAAGTTTTTGTACCCTGCTGCCAAAACCGAAAATCTTCAATATCTTCCAATATACACTTGATCTGGCAATGAAACTTTACTGGCAGACTTATATGACCAAAATGAACCTCCAAGAAAGAAATCAGATCATTCTGAGCACATATGAAAATTACCAAAAATAGTAACTTTCCATAAATAGCAGCTCTGCACAAAATAGCCCTTATTGAATACAAAAATAAAAATATTTTTGGGTGATGCAAGATTGCTCTTACACCCAGGATGCTCCTGCATCAGACACCTGGGGTAATTTGAGAAGTGACCCTGTCACGACTCAGGTGTGCAGAGGAAAACCAAGACGGCTAACCTCCTCCTTTGTCAGCCATGATGAATCTTCAACAGGTCGTCCTTTCCACTTAACCAGATATTCTTCATATGTCCTGTTCCTTGTGCTTCTGCCAACACGACTGTCTAGTATATCTTCGATCTCCTTAGTGTCTGAACTAGTTGCTGGAATACTCCACTGTGCTGCTGTGATCTCATCTTCAACACCTCCTTCATGATACTCTGTCAGATCTGAAATGTTAAACACTGGTGAAATATTTAGCTCAGTAGGCAATTCTACCTCATATGCATTTCCTGAATCATGTTTCTTCAGTATCCTACATGGTCCAAACTTCTTCATTTTCTGCTTGTTATATGTACCAACTGGAAACCGCTCCTTCCGCAAATGAACCATGACTTCATCACCAACTTGAAATTCCTTATACCTCCTTTTCTCATCTGCCTTAGCCTTATACTGTACGTTCATCTTGGTAATATGCTTCCTCACCTCCCCATGGATGTTCTTCAAGTGTTCTGCAAAATCCTCAACTTCAGCACTACTTATTTCTCCTTTATCTATCTTCCTCAATTCAGATGCATTTCTTGGACTACTTCCATAAACAATCTGGAATGGTGATTTACCAGTGCTCCTGTTGACAGAATTATTGTATGCAAATTCTGCCTGTGGTAAAATCAAATCCCATCCTGTTGGCTTATCTCCAACCAAACATCTCAGCAAATTTCTCAAACTCCTATTCACCACCTCTGTCTGTCCATCAGTCTGTGGATGATGTGATGAACTGAACTTCAAATCTGTCTTTAACTTCTTCCACAATGTACGCCAGAAATATCCAACAAACTTAGTGTCCCGATCTGAAACTATGGTCCTTGGCAAACCATGAAGTCTCACTACCTCTCTGAAAAACAATTCTGCTACATGAACAGCATCATTAGTCTTCTTGCAGGGAATGAAATGCGCCATCTTTGAAAATCGGTCAACTACTACAAAAATTGAATCATGTCCTCGCTGTGTCCTCGGTAAACTAAGAACAAAGTCCATATTGATATCCTCCCAAGGCTTCTCTAGTATAGGTAATGGATGATACAACCCTGTATTCTGCTTCACTCCTTTCGCCATCTGACATACTCTGCAACTCTGTACAAACTTCTTCACATCTTGCTGCAATTGTGGCCAATAATAATTCTCACCAACCAAAGCAAGGGTTTTATCACGACCAAAATGTCCAGCCAATCCTCCACTATGCTTCTCCTTGATGAGATTCTCCCTCATAGAACTTCGTGGAATGCACAACTGACTCCCTCTAAATAACATATCATCTTGGATAATAAAATCCAGCCATTTCGTCCTGTTTAGAGTAACAGGTTCTGTACAAGCCTTCCAAGCTTCACCAAAATCAGGATCCTCTAGATACAAATTCTTGAGTTCCTTGAACCCAACCACTTCAATCTGCATTTCTGTCAGCAATAGTTGCCTTCTGCTAAGAGCATCTGCAACCCTAGTAGACTTTCCACTCTTGTGTTTCAAAACAAATGTATAACTCTGCAAAAACTCAACCCATTTCAAATGTCTTTGATTCAATTTTCCTTGACTATTCAAATATTGCAAAGCTTGATGATCAGTATACAAAACAAACTCCTTAGGAAGCAGATAGTGCCTCCACTTTTTCAATGCCTGAACTATAGCATAAAATTTCTGATCATAAACAGAATATTTTCTCTTGGCATCATTTAATTTCTCACTGAAATAAGCAACAGGTTTACCTTCTTGGCTCATAACAGCTCCTATTGCAGTACCACTAGCATCACAATCTACTTGAAACACCTTATTAAAATCTGGAAGTGCTAAAACAGGTTGTTCTGTAACTTTTTGTTTCAATAATTGAAAACTCTTTTCTGCCCCATTAGTCCACTTAAACTCTTTTCTATCCCCTCTCATTGTTTCAGTCAAGGGTCCACAAATACTGCTAAAATTTCTGATAAACTTTCTGTAAAAGCTAGCTAGACCATGAAAAGATCTTACCTCAGTAGCACTCCTTGGAGTAGGCCATTCAAGGATAGCCTGTACCTTCTCTGGGTCCATTTTTAGACCTTCTCCTGAAACTACAAATCTCAAATACACTAACTCTTTCTTCACAAAACTGCACTTCTTCAAATGAGCTCGGAAACTAATAGACACATCTTTTTTTATTTCTCTTTTACCAAAAGCATCTGGCAAATGTTTGGTATTTACTTTCCTATGGTTGTTACTACTTTTGAAATTATTACTAGTTTTATTGATAATGGTAAAAGTGATATGAATATTTTTTTGGCACATGCTTTCTTCTAACATCTTTTGGCAGCTTTGGAAATGCAAAAATGAAGAGAGGTATCAAGACTCCCCTAGATCCCTTACTGAGTTTTTTTGAAAACTCACATACACTAAAATTTCCTTGCAGGTTAACGTGAATATGACCTTGGAGAAGAAGAAACTTAGAAGGTTCCTTCGGATGAGACACGCTACTATGTTTGTTAATGAGCTGAAAGATGGTTATGATTGGAGGAATCACATTGATAATTTCATTAACTTTGAAGAAACTCTGAAAAAACTCATCAAAGAGATCAATAGCAGTAAGAATGCCACTGATAGACAAATTGCGATGCTGCAGCTGATCCAAGATAAGAAAAGTATTGTCTGGATGGAAGGACTTGGGGGCTGGACCGCCTAGATAGATGACAACAATGATGTTCTTGGCTAATATGTTACCTCATTTTCACTGTATCTATCTATAAAACTCTTCGTGAACTTGTGTGGATGAGGATGGACCTCTCCCATTGAAACTCTCGTTGTATCTTTTTGCTTTTTGATATCCTTATAGTTAATTCAAAAAAAATATTTCATCAACAAATATAATTTCAATAATAATAGTAGTTAAATATCAATATTATCTAAATTCATATAATATATACTTTAAAATAACTAAATAATAAATTATCTATTATAATATAATGATAAAAATAAAATATTTCAACAAATATAATTTCAATAATAATTATACTTAACATATGTTTTTAAAAGTTAAATATCAATATTATCTAAATTTCATATAATATACACTTTAAAATAACTAAATGAAAAAATTGTATATTATAATATAATGATTAGTTAAAAATTAATATATAATTACTATTAATATATTGATTATTTTATTAATATGATAATATATAAAAAAGAATGATTGAATAAATTATTTTAAAAACTTTTTTAATAAATTTTTTAAAATTTTTTTTCAAAACTAATTTCTAACATAATATTTTCCATGCCTTAGGGAGTCAATTTGCATTAAAAACTAATGTAAGTATAACAGAGGTTAGAATTAAAAAGTTTTTTTTAAATACCTACTCTCGGAACATTTAAAATCTGCAATAAAAACTAATCCACCTAAATATTAAAAAGTTTGAAATTAAAAAACTCCTTTAAATACTCTGTTTGCGGGACATTACATGGTACTATTTCTGACTTCTGCCCACGAACTGTAACTGTTGTACGATGATGGCCGTTGCCACACCAATGTGATCTATTACCTACCCACATGCAATAGCTAGGGTCATCGATTTCAACCCCACGTGACGCTTTTAATTTCATTTCTACCATTGAGTCCGTATGAGAGCGATCCCCCAACTACGAGGTTAATTATTGTATTGATTTGCGTACCCCCAGAGTTTTCTACTGAATACGCGGTTTCTGAAGGAGGTGGATGGAGTGGAAGTACACACAGAAATTCAGAAATACATACAAATAGATAAATCCAATGCTACAGCATAATTTTTCATTAACATTTTAATAAACTCCGTTACATCTTATAATGCTACAGCATTCTACTTCCACTTAAGATCCACAATGATCAGATAAAAATCTGATGTCTAAATGCTTACAAAATTCCTCTATTTATAAAGGACTTAAGAAACTTCTAGAAACTACTAGTCATAGCTGTTTTATGATTTTTAAATTATTTTTTTCTATAGAAATCTGTAGACTGGCAATACAGTCAATACTCATGTGAATGATATGGATGTCGGTAGAAAACTCCAGAACAAAATGCAGCAGTCATCATCGTTTGAATGGACAGAGGCCAATGATGAAAGGTGGAAAACTTCTAAATTAAATTCTATGTTTGACCATATGTTGATGTTTAGTGGTAGCAATTAATACTTTCCAAGAGTTTCATACTTCAAGAGAGAAGCCACGTTCCTGGAAACGCAACCAGAGAAGCCACGTTCCTTGAAACGCAACCACAGCTCTTGGCTTAAAGGGGTTAAGATTAAGAATCGTAATATTCAGTTTTTATCCTGAAGAACATAATCATAGCCTTCGGCTGTAAAGGATTTACATTTGGCAATCCACCAGGTACATACATATTCCGATGTTTATTTTGGTTATAGGTTTCAATAAATCTTCTCCTCTCTTTTTCAAGAAATGCGACAGATCGAAACGGGTTTCCCGTTGGAAATGGCCGTTTCTAGCCCATTTACAGTTGTTCCTAAGCTAGTGTGAATGACAAAACGAATCTTTACGTTTTTTATGTCAGCTAAATGTAGTTTTGTTTATTTTTAAAAATATATATATTGTAGACAGACATGCATGATTTTCTTAAGAACAAGTATCTGATTTTCTTAATAAAATATTTACGCATCCAGGGAGTTGGAATGTCAGTTCACAGTATAGTCTGAGTGGCATAGTGTAAAATTTTGCAGCTATATCTGCATAGATCTACCTATGAAGAAAAACAAAAACACAGAATTTGCAGAAACAGAGAAGTTTGAAAAATGGAATTCCATGAAAAATTACATTGCATGCATGTCTTATACAACTCAAACCACCGCATACACAAGAATTGCGGAGAAATTGATTGAATGGAACTGACAAGAAAGAGGGAGTCTTAACTAAAATACTCCTTAGCTAACTTAGCGCTAACAAAGCATGCAAAATACATCACCGTAAATCACGGCTGAAACGAATAGTTAATAGCAGTAACACATAATGGTGTAGATCTTGTATAGTTGAAGGAGAGGCTATAAATTCAAATTCTACAAAAGAGTCCAACTCCCAAGGGATCAAGAATGTTCTCCTCAACATAGCTCCTGTAAGCCACACCAGTTACATGCTTGACCACTCGACCTAGCACAATGTAACTGAAATTAGAATATTCCATGGCCGAGATGGGCTCAAAATCGACCAGCAAGGATTTCATAAAGTGTGGCATTTTCTGACGCAGGAGGAGACATGCGGTTTAGAACTTGAGAAGCACACAAGGTCGCCCACTGCAAGATAATGTTGATTTCAGTCAATGTTTGCTCAAACAAGTTTTGCTGGTGGGAAGCCCAACTAGTTAAAAACAAAAAATACTTATGCCAAGAAGATCGTTAAGTGTAGAAAGAGAAGAGTAATGTAGAACAAGCCACTATTTCCGCCAAGATTTTCCTAGTAAGTATATTACAGGGCATTAAAAATGAATGAACTGTAATCTGAAATTTTGCAATATAAGTAGGAGGGATGTTACTATGCAATAGATTGTAGTCGAGGGACAGACCCTGAAGATTGACGCATTTTGAAAGTGATCTCGGTATAATTCCTAACAATTGATTCTACTCCAAATTTAGTTTAGATAGGAAGCCCGACTGACCTAGCTGTGCAAGTACGCTTCCACTTAGATTAGCGTCGTTGAGTTTGAGAAAACCCAAGGCTGAGCAGTTGCACAGTTCGATTAGAATCCTTTTTCTAAAGTTATTATATTCTGCTTGAAATTGTTGAATGAATTACAATCAACCCAACTTAAGAAAAATACTCCCTCTTAATGAATTTTTCCTTACTCGTACAAATTGTATAACCAAATGATTTGGGAATATCACAAGTGAGGGAAGAATGGTAAAGGGCTGAAAGGGTTGGCTATTGAAGACTCCATTCATGTAATCATATCAAGAATCAACATTTCAATCAAGCTTTCAAAACATCAAATTCTACATTATCATTAAGTTTCAAACAAATTGTGAAGATGGCTAGGTACATACTTTTTCCTTCTAAGGCTTGGTATGATTTCCTTGTTCTTTTTAGATTTATGCATTGATATTTCATAAGTTCATTCTCACATTTACATGCACTCAATCAATTTATTGTTTGCATCACATACTAGGGTTTCACTCTATCACATATATGGTTAGACCTATGTATTTTATTTCATTAGCATTCTAGACATACTCTAGTTTCACGAGCACTACACACTTTAAATATTCTAACTGGTATTTTTGGAGGTGGGAATCACAAAAATGAGGTGTTGAATAAGGCAAACCCCTATATCACCACACATACACTTTTTCATATCCGCAAGTTACAAAAGCGCAAGTTCAATTGCAGATCCAAAAAATAGATATGAAGGTTTTCATAGTGGTATTCTGCATCTCTACCCCAAAGCGCTTAGGATTAGGTCGGCTAGGTCAACCTTGTCCTAAACAAGGTTGTCTAGGTTAGCCTTGTCCTCTAACAGAACAAAAAGATTAAAGTGCAAATAGTATCAGATTCCAGGTTGCCAGGTCTAAAGATCAGAAGAATCTAGGACTCTTAGAGTTGGAAAAATCAAGTTCAAACTGCAAATCTTCTACTTCCTTTTCTAAGGTGCACACATTCTTATCTATTTATTTGCATTTACTTTCATTAGATTAGACTTTTCATTTATATCTATAGTACATTTACAATTGCTTTCAAGGAATCATTCAAATCTAATCCTAGATAAAGCATAGATCTTGAGAACTGAAATCCTACTTCACTTGGTTACTTCTATCGGATCAATCTTCTAGGAAAGTTTTTTTTTAATTCTAATGTATAAAAGTTTCTAATCTATTTGTCATTTTTAAAAACCTGCCAGAATTTAGAATTGTCAGGGACGTTAGGTTGATAAATCAATTCTATCTTGTATGTGTCTTCTTTAAAATCGGATGAGGGAGAAGAAGAGAGCCTGATGCCACCAAGGAATCTGCCTTGGTATTCTAATCTCTAAGAATTATTTCAATAGAAAAAGCATCAAAACCCTCAATTTCATCCCAAAATCTATTTCTATAATGCTTCAATGTCTCATTCCTCATAGTAAAAATGTTTCTTACTTGTTTGACAATCAATTCAACATCACCCTTCACTCTAAGCATCTATATTCCTTTCTTTTTACCTCTATCTAATTCCAATAACAAAGCATCATATTTTATTGTATTATTTGTACTCTTAAACTCCAGTTTGAGGGAATAAGGAAATCTTTCATTTGAAGGATAAATTAGAACTACACCTACTCCAAAGCCTCCTAATGAACTACTACCATCAAAATCCATAATCCAGAGATCTTCAAACCAATTAGTTTTAGGTACTAGTTTTCCTTCCTCATCTCTAGAGTATATCATGTAATTACCAAAGTCACATTCATAATACAATATTTAGGATTTAGAGTTATCATAAGAGAACACAGTGAATTTAGATTTTATCTTAGGTTATAATTTAAATTTTTCCTTCCCTATTAGAATTGTCTCTTCTAACAAATCCGTTTTTAATTTTCCCACCTAGGTATTTACTAAAGGTTCTACTTAGTAGCTTGCCATAATTGGCGGGAATATCAGCCACTAGAATAGTTAATTTCAATTTTCTTACTAGGGTGGGTTGTAAGAGCAACTTGCACATCTTTAATTTGTCCAAGAAAAGGTATTTGTTTGGAATACACAGAATAGCATTTGCCAAATGTTTTAGTGATGGGTAGGACTAGAGATTTGGCTATAGAAGAAGGAATTCAATATTATCAGACACACCTGAATCTATAATGAAGTTATTGACCTTATGACCATTTATAAATAGAGATACATAAAACTAATCAGGTTTTAGGTAAAAGGTATTAGGGGAACTATTAGATGAATTAGCAGTTAATTATGAAAATACATAGGTGACTTAAATGAGGAAGCATGCAATTCAACACTGGAAGATACATCATTAACTAGTTGATGATTACTATACTCAATCTAAGAATTGTCACCTTTAACATATCTAACTAGTTTGTCTAATTTATTAGGGTTCAAATTAACGTATCCAACAAGAGATATTTGGATTCTTCGGGACTTACGAAATTCAATAATATCAAAAGAAGTATGAGGATTAGATATTTTTAACAATTGAACCTCGAGAATCTTTGAACCGCTAGTAGGAGTTTGAGCTAGAAGTTCCTTACCTTTGATCCACACTTCTAGAAAAGCTACATTTCCTAGGGGTTTAAGATTGTGTTGATTTCTAGTGAGTACACCGCATGAAGGATCTAAAGTAAGTAATTGATGTTATCTATTTAAAAAATAGAAAAAAGGAAAAATAAAATTATTTTCATTTTTTTGTGATGTTAACTCAACCTACTATTTTTATAAAATTTTGAGAATACAAAATGTAACCTTTTTGTAGACTACAAGGCTCAGGTGTAGCAGTCCCTATAAATTTTAGTGTGTCGGGTATATTGTTTGATGTGCTCATTTAACCATGGGAAATGATTTTCCCTCCCAACCATAGACGATACCTGATTGTCTCCCCAAGCACTTCTCTTCTAAATTTGATCTATTGTAGGATTGTTTGAATGATCGATGCTAAGAGAGGAAGATTCACTCTTCCTTTATACTTATTGGTAGTGCCTCTTCACTAATTGATGCAAGAGCATCTCGGGTCCCTGGCAATCCTGTGTCACCAAAAACATGTTTGTGTTTTTCTATGTTTCTTGGTTCCTTCTTTGACCGAGTTGGTTTGGTGTTGGTTGGTTTCCTTTGGTTACCGAGTTCGGTCGGTTATCTCCTAGGTGGTCAGTTATTTCACTGGCTCTCGACGACGCTTGTCTATTGCTCAATCATCCTTGTTGCTGAGTTGTTTATTTTTGAGTTTTTGTTGAGGCCAACTTGTGCATTTATTATGGGTCATAGATTTAATGTTGGTATCTATCATTGGGAAGCGTGTGGTCCCAGATCTGACCGTTCCTTGCATTGATTATGGATCTGAAGGCTGACTCAGTTCGGTAGACTCTTGTATAAATGTAGTTGTTTGGTTAGAGTTTAGGGGGTAGTTTTGATAGAAGATATAAGTCAAAAGATTAGAGATTTTGGATAGATCCTGGCATGTTTGAGGACTTCTATAATTCATTTTAATAAATGGCCATAACTGGAAAGGCCTTATAGCTCGGCATGTATGAATCAATTCAAGTTAATGTATGAATGATTCTTGCATTTCTCTCTCCCACTATGTTGTTGCTTCTACATGTTGTTGAGCAAGGTGGATCTGGTTAGGGTGTGCTATTCGTTGGCCCGTCTCATCCTCCTTTGTGTCACCAAGGGATGCCACTCTTCCAAGTTGGCCCAAATGATTATATTATTACAATAAATATATTATTAATATAATTATATTATCACAATAATTATATTATCAATAATTATATTATCAATAATTATATTATCACAACCTTTATGTAGCTTTGTAAGCATGAAGGAATCTTACATGATAACTACAATTAACATTAACACTCACTCTTAGGTAGGGAGGAATCCTTCTCGATATTTAGCTATGTAGTCATATCCACCATGGCTACTCCCATGAATAGAAATGTAAATGAACACAAGTTCTCATCATAAAATCACTCAACGTGATGCCACCATCTCATCATCACATTCACCATGGCTAGTCTCAGAGGGTGAATAAATACAAGTTCTAAGTCATCGAGTCTCTCACATGGCATATACTATGGCTACTCATAGAGGGTGGATCCACCATGGCTACTCCTAGATGGTGGAACGAGGGATTTCACCTCAAACTTATCTCCCATAGAGAAGAATGCATTAACAAGGGCTTGCACCTCAAACTTCTCTCTCACACATAAGAATGCATTAACAATAAATTTCACCTGAAACTTCTCTCTCACAAAGAAGAACGCATTAAAATACTTATATCTAGAAATCACTGATGTTGAGACTCCTTCTCAGCAAGGGCTTCTTTCTCCACAATTTCAAGCATCTCTAAAAAATGTACAAACTTTACTATGGCATGGGGCTTGGTGATCAGAATATAGGCCATCTAATCATCATTGCTAATGTACCTCAACTGAATATAATTCATTTTTCCTATATCTCTAATATTGTTATATTAGATCTCCACATGCTTTGACCTATCATGAAATACAAGGTTGGAGTCTACATCACTCTTGGTGAGTCCCAAGCTCACCAAGTATCTATCTATCTAGGAATATCATGGCCTTGGTATCTACATAAAGGCCTTCTAGCCTACATACATGCGACTCCATCCCATGAATTAAAGTCCTCTAATTGCTACAATTTTCCAAAGAGGAAATTGATCATCATATTTCATTGATGCAACTTCCATCTCATGACAAAATTGGAGATTTCATGGTCTAAATGGAAGTATACCTGATCACTAGAGAAACCATCTCGACATGGTCCACTCCCTCTAAATGAATATGACCAAGATCCTTGGATGTTAAATGAAGTTGATCATCTAGTTTCTCTCTCTAACATGGAAGCATATCCTTTTCACAAGGTCTTAATCATGGAAGATATCTTACTCCAAGAATGAAATCAAGTCTGAGTTTTCTCCAATGACTCCAATGACAAGAGTATTAGTTTGCTCTACTACTACTTCTTGAGAGTTTAGGATTTTCCTTCTGCAAAAAATCTTTAATTTGGACCAATAATTCTATTATGAGATGCATTAGAGCTAAATCTATTGTAGTAGGTCTCCTCATCATAGGCACATGATCATTTTTTCAATGATCACAACATTGTTTGTAGGAGCATTTTCTATATACAAATGTACTTTTCTGATTCCATATTAACATGAGTGATTGTAATAAACTGTATTCTCTACACACAAAGAAAATACTATATTATTCTCGCACCAAGATCACTTGAAATTTTTTCTTACACGATATGATGTTCTATCAAAACACACGGTGATGCCAAAAAAGGGCAGAAGCCATAGACTCTATATTGGCTCCTTACGTCTTATGATAGTGTCACACTTCCATATACCACAATCACAAAACACATAAAACTCTATCAATACACAACACGATCCATTGAGACAAAAATGATAAGTAGTTAGAGAGTCATTGCACCTAGCCCCAATAATAATGTTATTAAATAAACATCATTGTCAACACAAATCCTCCAAATGTCACACTACCTTTGATAAGTTGATTATTTCTATGTAATATGTGTGTGTGTGTGTGTGCACACGCGCTCCTCTATAATATATATTGTTAACAAAGGCTTCCAAGTTATTTAATATAATAATCACCTCCACATATCACAAAGTTCATTATTAAATTTTTGACTTGTCACATTCATATAAAATCAATGCAATTCATTAAATTGCAGCCTCCTCTATTAAATTCTTCCTTCTTATTGGATAAATTCAACCTCTCTACAGATGTTAACATGGCTGAATAAAATTCATGCCTCTTAAGGCATATATCACACCTCTTGGGTATATCAATATTGCTGATTTTATTTAATAACAACCTCATAATGTTAAATATAATGTTCCTTATGAATTCGAGGCAACCTTTATAGGTAACTGTTGCTGATAATATGTCAAGACCTTTTACTTAATATATAAGTCAACCTAGTATTTTATATGGTGGAATTTCAATGCCATATATTATATCTCCTTAATACCAATATCTCTTCCAATGACACATGCCTCCTTATATTAGTTTGCAACCTCCTTTTCAAGATTTGTATGTCACAAAACCAAGGGCAGGGTCTCATAAAATATATGATCAACTACAAATATCATAGCTAATGAAAGGATAAATAGGCGAGTTTCCACCACCTTGATGTCGCAAGCACCCAACGCTCAAAACAGGACATTGTCTTAGGCAATTCCAAACATGTTGGAGTAGATGACCCTCAACATGGGATTTCCAGACAGAGCCATGTGGGATTTACATAGTAGGACAACATGGGCCCAAGGATGAGGTGGACATGAAGGGCTGATGCAGACTCCAACTCATAGATGGGTCAGGGATCACTTCATAGAAGTTGTAGATGGTAGACACTCCACTGCACAAAAGCCACTTTAAACCATTGTTGCCCACACAAAAACCATCGTAGAGAATGACACTTATTATAGGTGGATGATGAACCAATGACTTTTCTCCTTTTCAACCGAGCCACAGATCGTAGCCCTCTTTTGTACGAGACATATGAGGCCCAAGCATAGAGTCTATGATGGAATAAGCCATGAGCCTAGATCTACCATAACCACAACCCATGAGAAAGAGATGCCATTTAAACATACAAACCATCCAAATGTATGATATAGGATTATAAATATCTCATCCAATGCATAGGCTCAGGAATATATATGATTTGATACCATGTTGTCTAATATGCTCATTCAACCACGGACAATGATTTTCCCTCCCAATCATAGACAATACCCAATTGTCTCCCCTAAGAACTCTTCTAAATTTGGTCTATTGTAGGATTGTATAAATTTTTTATGCTAAGAGAGGAAGATCCATTATTCCTTTAAATACTTATTGGTAGTGCCCCTTGACCAAGGGATGCCACTCATCCAAGTTG
This sequence comes from Chamaecyparis obtusa, assembly GCA_027943335.1. Taxonomy (NCBI): domain Eukaryota; kingdom Viridiplantae; phylum Streptophyta; class Pinopsida; order Cupressales; family Cupressaceae; genus Chamaecyparis; species Chamaecyparis obtusa. Next base: position 601 of record BSBK01015099.1, on the reverse strand, counting down.
GCCCCCAAAATTATATTATTACAATAATTATATTATCAATATAATTAAATTATAAATATGTACCTTCCTAAAAAGTTAGCAATTCATTAGTATTAATTTTTAAACATTTTTAGATCAGTGTTATTTTACACAATTTAGTTTGGTTGGTTTTGATCTCTCAATTTGGTTGCCTCACAATTCCTTCTCTAACATTATTCATTCCTTTTTTCTTCCAGTTCCAATTCTTTTAAATGATTAAATCTTTGTAAATCTTTCCCATAAATGCATGATTGTACAAAATTGGTATATTGGTAATATCATCAGTATCAAATTAGAAGTCGTACATGCGCAGTAGATCGAAGATAGAGAATGTCACTGATAGTGACAAGAGATTTATTTAATGTTGATTACAAATGGGTGAAGTGGGTGAAGGGATATGTGTCACCATTTTGGATACTTACAGAAGATTTCAAGGTTTCCTTCAAGACTTTTGGCCTAAAGTAGAACTTCAATCGTTGATCTATAATCATCGAGTGGTAGATGGATCTTAGGTCCACGTCGTGTTGGTTGCACTTATCAATAACCTTGTGCAGAGTGATGTCTCTAATGAGTGATCAATTTC